>JAMKCH010023893.1:0-27136 GCA_023653785.1 Ophioderma brevispina
GTTTTAAAATACAAGACCGAGAGCAAAACAAAGTGGACCCTTTTTCCAGGCCTTTTTTTAAAAAAAAAAAAAAAAAAACTTCAAACAACTTTTTTCAATATATTTCCATGGCGATTGTTGTATGTACATCAGCAACCCAATTTGTTAACCACAAGGGTTGACAAAGTTCGTTAAAAAAAATTAAAGGGAAGCTTAACCCACTAGTAACAAAATTGTGACAAAAGTGCGTTAAGCTGCTGCTGTTCTATATACAGTAATGAAATAACTGAACACACTAACAAAATAGAAAAGTCAAAAATTTAAAAATCTATATTTCATATTGTTTAAAGGCACATGTTTTGTATCATTAAGTTACCATAGATTTTGACAGGAAATGCGATATTGATGAAATATGAAATATAATGCTTACTTCTCCAAGAGTTTTTTGTTGTTATTGATCGTTTATGTAATAGGTGTAGATCATTTATGAAAATCAGAATATGGTAACTCTATATGGTTTCCACCAACTTGGGGGGCGGGGGGGGGCTCCAAGTAGGCCCATGCGAATTAAGGCAAAACGACGCTATTGATTTTTTCCTTTTTGGCAGCAATGCAAGCGCAACTAAACATAGACAAATGATACCAAAAAATAACCAAAAATATATCGCAGTGGATAAAATACGCAGACCGAAAAAAGCAAATAAAAATGGCGCCCCTAGCAGGTAATCCTTCTACAGTTAATTGTTAATCAACCCAATTTTAAATACTTAAATATCTTCACATTATATTGTAACAGTTACCTAAGCAACCCCAGCACTTTGTACAAAATAGTTACAAAGAGCTGTGCGCTTTCTATATAGCAGTAAATAAACTTCACTGCACTAATACAATAGAGAAGATTATAAAAAATCTTGAAATTGTGAAAAACTTTACGATTGAGGACAATTCTCGTCAGATTGCTTCAACCCGAACACATACCAACGGCGCCGCCCTTAATCAAGCCCACTTTATAAATTAAAAATGTTTTAAATAACTTTCCATGACAATATAATTCAGCAACCCACTGTGTAATAAAATTGCCTATATAAAGTGGTTAAGCTCATACTGCGGCTCTATACGGCAGTAAGAGGAAACTTCAACAAACCAGCAAAATTCGCCCACATTACAACTCGTTCAATTTTAGCGATCCCCATTTCAACCCACTCATATCAAATCGCTCTACCCTATTTTCAAACACTTACAAATGTAAAATACACAAAATATATGCCCATGATATAACTTTAGCAACCCACTATGTAACAAAAATTGTTCCTAAAGTCGTTGATTGTGTAAAGGGACAAGTTCACCCCACTTTGTAAACAATTTTAAGCTATGTTGCTCTATATCCCTTAAGAGGTAAAAAACAGCAATATGACAATACCGCAAAAATGAAGATAGATAAGCGGTTATTGTTGTTGTTTTAACTGGCCAGTAAAAAGTGGCAAAAATATTACATAGTGCGTTTTCTTTTTTTCTAAATAACGCACTTTATAACAACTTACAAACGTGGGTTGCTAAAAGTAATCGATAGAGCACCGATGAAGTGAGCATAGGGTCGATTGATACGAGGCGATTTGGTAATGGTCGAGGTAAGTAATACTTAGCATAGATGATATTGAAGGTTGATATGGCAAATTATAATGGGGCGAGTGGTATGAGTGAGTTTATGGGCAAAGTCAAAAATGGGTCAGAATACTACTGGGACAAATTAATATGGACCGATTTGCTGGTGACGAGTTGGTATTGGGCGAGTTGATATGGGTCGAGGTAGGTTCATTAAGGTAACTGTGAAGATTAATAAAATTTGATTTTGTTATAAAGTGCGTCGAAGTGTGTCCCGTTTTGTTCTGTCACAAGAGAACTTTAACGCGTTAGTAACATTTTTACGTGGGGATTAATGTTCTTAAATGGAAGGATCTTTGAAAAATTTCATCACTTTTAATTTTGTTAACAAAGTGCGTCGAAGTTGTCCTTTTTTGGTTCTGTCACGAGATGGCTTCTTATCGCAGTTCATAACAATTTTGTTACAAAGTGCGTTTTTGTTACGAAGTGCTTTGCAACGACGGCTACCATCATCCCTCCTGCAACTGCGCACGTGAAGCATATGGACCTACACCCATCACTATTAGCCTCTTTTGCTGGCTTTCTATGTACTCCGGTTTATTGATTTATAACAAGGCATTTTCATTTTTTGAAGTAGGCAGTGGAAGTTCCACATTGCTTACATCTTTTATATATTTCATTTCAATATTTTGCCACTCCTATGATAAGACCCAGGGAGCACTTGGGGAACTTAATGGCATGTACCGTTGCTTACATGATTACATGTATGGGATGAACATTTTATTTTATTTTAGAAAAGAAAAGAAAAATGTTGGCAATTTAATTTTTCCACTCCCTCTGGTGACCCAGCGTAGCACTTGCGGCACCAATGGTCACGTGTACATGATCATCTTGGCAAATGATATAATGGAAGTCATCCATTTTAGAGACTGGATGTTGTCTACCACAATCTGTCAACACAAAAATGAACCACACAATACTTTACGTTGATAGGGATTTCCAAAGTTTGTTTCCACATTAGCTGGATGGCATTAAAGAAAAGCTTCACATTTTTTACATGTTTTCGCTTCCCTGTTTCTAACAGTTTTCGTCTGTTGACATCCCTTCAAAATGAATTGCAAATTTGCATTTAATTACCTATAAATAATTTCCAATAACATGACTAGCTGATCCGCAGCATTTTCTACCTATATGGTAACTAACTTCTACCACAGTCTTGGTGACAAATACCCGCATTAAAAGTCTTTATATTAACATAATACATTGTTCCTTTCCAAATGACATACTATACTACTCTTGGAGGTAAACTCAACCATGTTGAATGTAACTTATTTTACATTTTGTACATTGTACATTTTATACTGTTGTACCAACTTGGGAATTTACTTTCCGTGACAAACCTTCAGCGTTTCCTGTTGGACTGAACCACGGTAATTCACAGATTTACTCACATATAAGTTTTTATTGTTATTAATACACTTGCATTGATATCGTAAGTGTAATCCTTACATCTACAAATCTATATCCTACCTTAACAATTGTCTCTACAAGTATTCGCCATATCGCAATTTCGTTTTTTCGGCCAATATTCTAAAGCAGTCTTGCCCTCCTGAAAAGATATTAAATTTGAAGCAGAATAATCAAAAACATTTTTGGATTATAAAATCTTTAAAACATTTAAAAACAAGCCTACAGATAAAAATGTGAAGAAATTGACACTTTATTAAGTCAAGGTTTGAAAATAATCCTACACATTATTTGAGAACCACGAGCGAAAGGTTCCGTTATACTGTCATTTAAACTACATGTCCACCAAATTTCTGGCCATCACCTAGAAGTACAATATTCATCAATATTCGCGCATTATCTTAAAATATTATATAACTATATTTATCGCGGTTTGATTACAATATTGACGGATGTGAATTCTTATCATTTTTTACGAATTTAAGGGAAGTTTAAATAAATATCAAAGTCTTCAAATATGAAGACGTAAGGTAAGGCACAGTTGTGAACATGGTCGCTGTCAAGACTGGTCGTGCGTTGGTAGCCGAGTTGTTGACGCCAAGAAGGTCCCGTCACATGAAGACAACCCGCGACCCGACCCAACCTCTTCCAAACTACACAAGGGACCACATTTCTTTCAAAATCGGCTGCCGTCAAACTACTCTGTATAGAAACCCCCCGGTCTACGCCAGTCACCCATGGCCCTACAACACAACTTGCGTCAACTACTCTTGGAAAACAATTTTATCCTGTCCACACAAAAAAACATAAATACCATATAATTCGGTCTTACATTCATCCAAAGTTTCCGTAACAGCACATGGCGAAGCAAATAAATCAAAAAAAAAAAAAATACCCCATGCACCGTCCCCTATTATAAAGTTGAACCTTTCCAAAAAACTTGGAAAGAGAATTTCAAACAGATTCTACGGAACAACAAAACCAAAAAGTCCTTCCCAAAACCCCCCTCGCTACTGACAAGCACACATACCTTCTTTCCCTCCTCTTGCCATCCTTCCCACACATTTACGGGTATCCCGTACAGTCAAGCCCTTCGTGTTCCGGATTTTTTGTTTTTTTTTTTTTCCAACCCGGAAGAGGAACTAAAACACCTCCAAAATATCAAACAAAAATCTTACTAAAACGTCAATTAGGAAAGTATCATTGAGACATCAGATACATCGGGGCCCAGTGTAAGAATAAGAAAGCACTCATGCAATACAACGCAATCTCAGTACAAACAGGGTCCTCTTGTTCTTACATACAATGCCCTTTTTTAACACGGTTTCAAAAATAGAGTTAAGCCATATGATATTCTTCATGCGACGATGAACTAAGAAAATACAATTTCTAAACTCCCATCATTGCATTTCCGCCGACCAGAAACCATACGCGACCTTCTGTCATGCAAAAATTCAGTGTTAACATCAGATATAACAGGAGTGCACCAAAGCAGTGACTAATATAAAATGCGCCGTTGCCCCTTCCATTTCCGTTTCAAAAAGATTTGAGCACTTATACTGGTGAAACATTCCCATTCCAAACCATATTCATTGTAAATCTTCGTGGATATTTATTTAATTACCTGCAGAAATGTCAAACTTCAGTACGTCGGGAAAACAACTACCAACTCATACGAGATCACCAATACAAAGTCCGATATTAAAATTGTGAAGAACAAGAAGGTTCCCCGTTTATCGACCACTTCAACAGTAAGGTCACGATATTTCAAAACGTTGACACTTGGGCATTGAAACTATTCCCGCAACACTCCGAACGCATATCCGTAAGCGCGAATCATACTGGATTGCAAAATTACGCAACTTAAGCCATCTGTGCATAAAACGCCGACCTGGAATTCTTGTCCTGCACCTCTCAGGACTAGATACTCCACTTCTATTTTCTCAGCACTGCGCCACCCTCACGCTCTCTGTTACTCCATGAATCCCCGCCTTAATATGTAATAAATTCTATCCTCTATTCATGGCGTTGCTACGACGCCTTTCTGGGAACTACACACTCAGTACTCAATTATCTGCCGGTTACATTCTACTTGTGGTGCTTCTCTGCCTTCTCGGGTATGTGTTTCTACTTTTACTGACTTTTCATGCTTATTCAGTGCGTAATTGTATTATTCATATCATTGCTTCTATATTATCCAGATATTTCTTTTCGCAGAGTATTTATCTGTTACTAATAGGACAGGGCCACTTGTGTCATCTATACTCAGCTCCGGTGTTCCGGTTCCCCTGTATTCCATGTACTGTATTACCGAGACATACATATTCATTGGGCACTATATGTTCTTTTTTATCATGTTGTATATATTTATAGTGCTTCATTTTTTCTCTATAGAGACCTCCCATGATGAAGCTCTGATGAGCGCAAAGCTAGGGTTTTTTGGTTGTCGGGTACGTCCAGACCATTCCCCATCTCTGCTATGTTTATAGTTTATATATATAGATAGTAGATAGGTATATAGATATAGGTATGTACTAGTATATCTATATATATACTAGTCATAGCGGGAGTATATAGATATATATATTATATATATCTCAAGAAAAAAAGTAAAAAAAAAAACAGTACTATGTCAGTGACGATGTGAATAGTGGCCGACCTTCAGACCCCCCCCGCCAGCTCACCCTTAACAATTTGAATTCCCTCTATAGACCCACTTCAAGAACTTCTTTTCATCCTGTCTAGACCAGTTTTAGGACAACTACATGAACCGGAATATTTTTTTAGGAAGACCAACATTCAAACCATCGTATGCCGTCTCTTGCCGATTATGTTATCTCAAACGTCAGTTTAAATGACAATTCAAGCTTTATGCTGCTAAGCTTTCGGTACCAAGCAAACGGTTTAAAGACACGATACAGTGATTTGAAATAATTGAAATTGCAGGAATAGCTTCAAAGTGAGGATAAGTCTGTAGAATCTCATAAGTTACCATTTTCAGCTGTAGAATTGACAGACAGAAAAGGAAGAAGAAAAACGGCAGTGTTCCAGATTTAGTTTCTCCATTCAATTACGTGTTGTAGTAAGTGTCCGTTAGGGAAGTAAGGGACTAGAACTTCCGATTCTGTCCTTATTTTAAGTTGCCTGGGCTTATCATTTGCCCGGGTATGTTAGGATACCTGTACTGTTAAAAATAATTACATATAAAAAAAATTACTGATTTTGATGATTTTTTAGTTTGTGATTTAGCAAACACTGATAGTGTCTTAACACGACATAATGAGAGAGTAATAAACTAGAAGATTGTCAATAGGAACTGAAATAGATGCAATCGCATCGGTTCTACAAAATCGTAAAAAGACTCATATATGTATTTTTTAATTCTTCTGGTTAGGACCGTTGATTACCAGAAGTGCATCTTGATCGATGCCATTAATAGGGATGTAAGTTACAACCGAAAACACATAACAACGTGGTACGGTGTGGCAAATCCATTGCTTGTAAAAACTATATTGCTTCAATGAAGTTCTTAAGTTCGATCCATATGTGGTATTTTTTTTTTTTGTTCAACCAAAACCAACTCGTTAATTAATAATTTAAGTACACTATTTTTCAAATCCATTTTATAACTTTTTAAATTTCGTATTGCTTTCACAATAGTGTCGTCTCTGAGATTCTGATGAGAACACCGGTCAGCTCTCTAATACATACCTACCCCCCCCCCACACACACTGTTCTCAATACACACAAAATGCGATGCTATAATGCGAAAACGATTGTATTAGTAAGTTATAGAAATGAAAGTGTATTTTTACATACAGTTGATTGATCACGTTCAGTATTGATCGTCTCTTGGCTCATCTAATCGATTTCTAGTCTTTATTCATACTTGCGGCAATCCCCTCTCACACACTGTGCGCCACAATATATACCGTCGTGGCACATGCTGTTCAGTGCGTTTTAGCGTGGAGGTTGTGGGTATATATGTGCCTGTGAAGTCTATGTATAATGCTCATTGCTTTTAGTGTAACTTGTGTTAAATAAAGTTTCCTTTAAAATGATGAGATTTTTAAAATCAACTAAATAAATGCATGTAATGCCCAGAAATATGATTCTATTATTACACAAAACTTTTATATGATTCATTTGAGGGATGATACCATCTTTTCTCCTGAAAAAATCATGTTCTTAAATTAAAGCGTTTTTTGAGTTTGAAGTTGGTTTTTGTAAAATTCTGTGTACATGATTTTTGACCGTTCGGATACCATCTTGTTCAAAATTGTTGGAACCTTTGTGCAGATTTGGTTCCCACGCACCCTCATTTCAATGCTGCAATGAGGCACGACACACTTGAGTAAACATCGCCCCATATTATTTCAACACTGATTGGGGAGGGAGGGGGGAGGGGGAAATTTTGAAAATTAAGTGTTTTATTGTTTTTTTGTGGTTTTATTAAATAAAACTTATTTACAATGCAAATATTAACAAGTTTTCCAGGGACTTATGAACAAGATTGTATCCAAAGGTCGAAAATCAGGTACAAAATTTAACAAAAACTCTCATAACTCGAGAACGGTTTAAGTAAGACACATTTTTCATGAATGAAGACGACCTTATAGCTTTATCATATTGAACCACAAAGGTTAAAATCGAATGTGTACGTGAATTTTTAACACATTTAAGTTTGAAATTAAGAAAATAATACGAATAATAAACATATACAAAAGATTGCCAGTTTAAAAAGTACAACTAAAATACTGAATAAGACATGACAGAAAGCACCACAAACCGGGCATTCACACACAGAGACACACGTACACACATACGCACGCACTCGTCCCCGCACACACATACGCACGCACGCAAAAAACGCGCGATTCACCCACAAACACCAAACAAACAGACGATTTTCATATAGGCACTTTTTAACAACGAAAACTAATGAATAAAAATGTAAAAAACACGCGCCACCAGTAGATTCAGCCACACTCGCGCGCGAAGGGACAAACACACTCACACATACGCACGCAACACGCAGTGCCACCCAACACATACGTACGCACACTACTGACACATACAAAATATACGTGCACAGTCACACGCAACCACGCACACACACCACACCTAAAAACAAAATTGACATACACGCCCGTTATATATTATATATATAATATATATATACAAGAAAAAAAAAAGTAAAAAAAAAGTATATGTTTCACGATGGAAATAGTGGATTTCGACCCCATGAACAATGGAATAATAGACCACAGGAAACTTCCCTAGACCAGAGTAGTAACAACCGATGAAATGAAGACACATCAAAAACAATTTATGCATTCTCTTGCCGATTATGTCAATCTCAAACGTCGCTTTACCATGACCATTCCAGCTTTATGATTGCTAAGATTTCGGTCAACAACGGTTAACACACATAATAGAGAGTATTAACTCAGAAGATTTCAAATAGACCGAAATAGATGCAATAGCATCGGTCTACAAAATCGTAAAAAGAATCATATATGTTTTTTAAATTCTTTCTTGGTAGACCGATTGATTACCCAGAATGCATCTCTGATCGATAAGCCATTTTAATTCTACTGTGGGGCATATCCCCCTCTCACACACGTGGACACAAAAATATATCACGTACGCAATGTTATCAGTGCGTTTAAGCGTGAGGTGTGTATATATGTGAAGTCTATTATAATGCTCATTTTTTAGGTAACATTTTTGTTTTTTTGTTAAATAAAGTTTCCATTTAAAAATGGATGTGAGATTTTTAAAACAATAAATAAATGCTGTAATGCCCGGAAATATGATTCTATTTACAAAACTTTTATATGATCATTTGAGGGATGATACCATCTTCTCCTGAAAAAAATCATGTTCTTTAACTTAAAGCGTTTTGAGGTATGAGCGTTTTTGTAAAATCTTGTACATGATTTTTTGGCGTTCGGATACAATCTTGTTCAAAAATGTTGGAACCACTTTGATGCAGAGTGGTCCGCCCCCTCATCAATGTTGCATGAGCACGACACAACTGAGTAACATCGCCATATTATTTTCAACACTAATTGGGAAGGAGGATGGGGAGGGGGAAGAAAAGAAAGTTATAGTTACAATGCGTTTAAGCCCATTATCTCTTTCATAGCTGCCATCTGAACAGGTGTTGCAAGGACTTATGAACAAGATGTAGAAAAAGGTCGAAAAAATATGTACAAAATTTACAAAACTCTATAAATCGAGAACGGTAAGTTAAGAACACCCTTTTTCATGAAATGAAGACGACCTCATTATCTTATCTATTACACAAAGGTTAAAATCGAATGCTTGTACTGTGATTTTTTAAACATAAGTTGAAATTTAATAAAATACATAATAATAAATAAACATAATACAAAAGAGATTGAAGTTAAGTACAACGAAAAAATACGGAATAAGACATCGACGAAAGCACCAAAACGTGCTTCCACACACAAGACACCACATACACAAATACGCACGCACTCGTCCCCGCACACACATACGCACGCAACGCACAAAACGCGCGATCACCCAAAACACATCTCTAAACAGACGATTTTCATATAGGCACTTTTTAACAACGAAAACTCCTGAATTAAAAAACATGACAAAAACACGCCACAGTATAATCCAGCCACACTCGCGCGCGACGACACACACACTCACAATACGCACGCACCCAGGGCCACCCACACTACGTACGACCACACGTGACACACACAATATAAGTGCACATTCACACGCAACACACGAACACACAACCACACACAAAAAAACTAAAAAATTAAAAAAAAAAAAAAAAAAAAAAAATATTATATATAGATATATATATCAAGAAAAAAAAGTAAAAAAAACAGTATATTTTTAACGATGGAAAAGGGATTCGAAGAACCCCATTAACAGGAATAATAATAACCACAGTTAACTTCCACTGAGACCAGAGTAACAACTCGATTGGAAATGGAAGACAATCAACCAATCTTATGCATTCTCTTGCCGATGATGTCATCTCAAACGCAGTTTAAATGACCATTCAAGCTTTATGATTGTTAAGCTTCGATCAAACGGTGAACACGGACATAATGAGAGTGTAAGAAGGAATAGAAGATTAGATTTCAAATTAGGACTCGAAATAGATGCATCGCATCGGTATACAAAAATCGTAAAAAGCATCATATAGTATTTTTAAATTCTTTCTTGGTAGACCGTGCTTACCCAGACTCATCTTGATCGATAAGATTTAATAGGGCCTTAAGGTTACAACCGAACACATACAAAACGTGGTAGGTAGTGGCAAATCCATTGGCTTGTAATATGCTATATGAAGTTCTTAAGTTCGAATCCATATCTGTGTTATTCTTTTTTGTTGAACCAAACCTCCGTTAATAATTTAAGATACACTATGTTTCCAAATTCCATTTTATAACTTAAATTTAGTATGCTTTCACAATAGTTTGTCTCTGAATTCTGATAGAACACCGTCAGCTCTATAATACATACCTACCCTCCCCCCCCACCACACACACCTGTTTCCATAAACAACAAAAATGCATGCTATTTTTATTTATGTCAAAACGCATTGTTATCTTGTAGTATGTAAGTTATAGAAATGAAGTTTATTACATCCAGTGATATGATCACGTTCAGTATGTGATCCTTCTCCTGTGGCCTATCAACATTCCAGTCTTTTATTCATACTTTATGGCATATCCCCCTTCACACAAGTGCGCACCAATATATACACGTACGCACTGTGGATCGTGCCGTTTTTAGCGTGTAGGTGTGTGTATATATGTGCTGAAGTCTATTATAATGTCATTTTTAGTGGAAACATTTTGTTAAATTAAAGCATCCTTTAACAAATTGATTGAGAGATTTTTAAAATCAACTAAATAAATGCATGTAATGCCCAGCAAAATATGATATCTATTACAAAAAACTGTTTGTATTATTATCATGGTGAGGGATGATACCCCCTTTTTTTTCTTTTCCCTTCTCCTGAAAAAGTCATGTTCTTAACTTAAAGCGTTTTTGAGTTATGAAGTTTTTGTAAATTCTGTCCATTGATTTTTTGGCAGTTTCGGATACAATCTTGTTCAAAAGTGTTGGAACACACTTTGTGCAGATTTGGTTCCCGCCCCCCTCATTTCAATGTTGCATGAGCACGACACACTGAGTAACTCGCCCATATTATTTTCACCAACTTGATTGGGAGGAGGATGGGGAGGGGGAGAAAGAAAGTTATAGTTATAATGCGTTTCAAGCATATTATCTCTTTCATAGCTGCCATAATTCCAAGACTTATGAACAAATTGTAGAAGGAATCACACACTAAATAAACTAGGGGTAGCAGACGACGTCAGTGCAGTGTTGGCGTCCCAAAATATGGCCCTTGCCTCCTAAAGGAAGAGTCATAAAAAATATTTGATTAAGTTGGTCTTTAAATTGCAAGTGAAAGTAATCAATGTTTGGACTAGTAACAAACCTTTTGGGTGGTAAAGATTTGTCGTGGCATTTTGTATAATTTCTGAGGCTTTTGGGAAATGTGCCACTCTTCCATCTAGAAAAAAATTGAAACAGACGTGGGCGTTGTAGAAACAGTGAAATCTTCGATGCTCTGTAGCTAAAAAAATCAGCCTTCATCATATGCCATTTTCATTTGTGTTGAAGAAGTATGGTCCTAATCTTCCCAAAAAATCCGTTTTTTGAAAACCGTTCGCTTTATAGCCGAGAAAATTGACGTTTGAGAGTTCAGTTGTACACAAGTTATGGGGAGTTATTTAGTGGGTGATTGTGGATTCCTACAAAAATTCATGCATCAGATATGGCCCAGCCTTGTTTGAGTCGGGTCACGAGGAACTGAATGTTGTCTGCAATGTGTAAGCATCAATCTTTACCCTAGATATCAATTGAGCCAATTAGAGTGCAAGTACATTTGGTTGAGTTAGGGGCTGGTGGGTGGGTGCCAATATTGAGATCGAATCAGTTTCTAGCAATGGGCTTGATCACAGGTTTTATTTATGATGACTCACAATTTGCAGCCGTGACACTGACTGGGTTCGTGATCAAAATTTGCAAGCCATGCATTATCGTATGTGTAACAATGTGCACTCTTTGTTCAAAATTCACACATAAAAGGGCAGCCTATAGCCTAGGCATGGTCTAATAGTCATAGCTGTAGCTACAGCTTTTTTAAAAAAAAATACTACTACTGGGCAATTTCAGTAACATTCGATTGGGGGGGGGGGGGGGGGGTGGGGGGTAACCGGGGGGGGGGGGGGGGGTGGGTAACCCACACTGTTGGGGGCATAAGCGGCATTTACAAGGTTATCCATGAAGAAACAAGACTTCACACCACTAAATTAAAATAGGTGGTAGCTAGACGGACCGCGTCAGTGCTGAGACAGTTGGTGGCGTCCCAATATTGGCCCTTGCTAAATGAAGAGTCATAAAAATGTTGATTAAGTTGTGTCTTTAAATGCAATTGAATAATAAATGTTTGGACTAGTAAAAAATTTGGGTGGTAAAGATTTTGTCTTGGCATTTTTGTTTATAATTCTGAGGCTTTTGGGACCTGTGCATCTTCATCTAGAAAAAATTGAAAACTAGACGTGGTCGTGTTGAACAAGCATGCAAATCTTCGATGCTCTGTGAGCTAAAAAATCAGCCTTCATCATACGACATTCAGTTTTGTTTGAAGAAGTATATGGTCTTATCTTCCACAAAATCCCGTTTTGAACATAACCAGTCGTTTATAGCCGAGGAAAATTGACGTTTGGTGAGAGGGCATTTTGGGACACAAGTCTAGGGGGAGGTATTAGTGGTGGGATTCCTACAAAATTCATGCATCAGATTTGGCCCAAGCATTGTTTGAGTCGGGTCACGATGAACTTGAATGTTGTCTGCAGTGTGCGCATCAATCTATACCCTAGAGATCAATTGAGCCAATTTAAGAAGTTTGACAAGTAATTTTGGTTGTGTTAGGTGCCATAGGAGAGCGAATCAGTTCCTATAGCATGGGCTTGATCACAGGTTTTTCTTATGACGTGACTCACAATTGCCGTGCACTGCTGTGGTCGTGATAAAATTTGCAGCCATGCATATCGTATTGTGTACAATGTGACTCTTTTTCAAAATTCACACATTAAAGAGGGTCAGGCCTATAGGCATAGGCATAGTTGGGGCTAATACGTCATAGCAGGAGGCGTATCATGTGCTTTTTTTAAAAAAATACTACCTACGGGACATTTCAGTAACATTCGATTGGGGGGTAACCGGGGGGGTAACCCACACTATGGGGGGCATCAAGCTGCATAAAAGGTATAATCCATGAAGAACAAGCCTCTGGTCTCAGATGATGTATCATGCATTTGCTATTTGCATGATATGGGACTGTGGATGAATCCCGAGCACTGTTCGTGACGTGAGGATCGTGGTGTTAAATTTGGACTGATCCTAGTGCAAAGTCTCAAAGGAAAAATGGTGAAATGAATGATCCACAAATTAAGGATTCTTCTTTAGTCTGCAGTATATAAAAATCAAGGATGAGCAAGATTCTAATTAAAAAACACCTTCCGATCAACATTTCAAGGCAATTTAAAACAGGGGACTGTTGCCTGTAACCTTATGGCGCACATCCATGATGTGATGTGATGATGATTAGAATTCTATTTCATTGAGTTAATCACAGAGAAAAGTTGTACAGAATGTGGTTAATATTCAAAAAAATTAATAAAAATTGCATTGTTGGGTGCTTTTGAGGCCACTTTGGTGAAATACACCCAATTTAAACTGAATGGGCTGCTTTTTAGGCCTCCTCTCTTCTGCTGGATCCGCCCAATTGCATGTAAATTGGGTGGTATCTGTTTTTTTAAAGCACCCCTTTTCATGTAAATTGGTGCTTTTACATGCCATGTGATAGAATTTGTCATAATCATGTGAATTAAGAACAACATTCAAATTATTGAAAATAGGTGTCTCAGAAATTTTCCAGGCTCTCAGGGAAATTCACACCACTAACTAAACTAGGTGTAGCAGACGAGTCAGTGCCGAGACAGGTTGGCGTCCCAAATATCGCCCTTGCCAAATGAAGAGTCATTAAAAATGTGATTAAGTGTGTTCTTTAAATGCATTTGAAATTAATCATAATGTTTGGCTAGTAAACAAACCATTTGGGTGGTAAAGAGTTGTCTGTGGCATTTTGTATAATTTCTGAGGCTTTGGGAAACTGTGAATCTTCCAGCTAGAAAAATGAAAACTAGACGTGGGCGTGTTGAAAGCATTCAAATCTTCGTGCTCGTAGCTAAAAAAATCAAGCCTTCTCATATGACATTTTCATTTTGTGAAGAAGTTATGGTTCCTAAATCTCCCCACACATCCAGTTTTGAATTAACCAGTCGCTTTATAGCCGAGGAATTGACGTTGGTGAGAGGTCATTTTGTACAACAAGTCTATGGGGAGTTATTTAGTGGTGTGATTCCAGAACTGCTTGTGGTTTCCAAGGATATATATATATAATTTATTATATATATATATTATATATATATACGTGGATCAAAAAAATTGTGAGGATTAAAGACGATCTTGACCTTAATGCAATCCCTATATCATAGATTTGTTATCTAATTATCTTCCAAATGTGAAAAAAATGAAAGAAATCGATTAAAAATAAGACCAAATATGACAATTTTGTCAAGACACCACTTTTTTTTGCGCCCATTCCTTGGGATTTACACACATTAAACTTGTGTTTGTGAGAATGTCCAATTCAATATCGTGATGCTTGTAACTAATGCTTACATTTTCTTATTATTTCAACTACGGATTAATCAATATGAATTAGTTATACTAATGCGCCAACTGATAGACAAATCAAACACCAATTCACCTGTTGCAGAGCAAGAAAACAAGATCTTACCATTGTTTTGGCTTGCAAAGAGTGTATCCCTTAATTTGCATAACTTGGATCTCACCTTTGGATTACATAGTAGTTAGTGTGAAAACTTTCATTTACACAGAAGGATCAGTTGGGTGAGATTTTTTGTGAACATAATGCTTTTGACATCAACACGAATATTAGCTATTCATATTCATAGATCAATTTAACAAAAAAACATGGTTCGCATTACTTTAAAATGCTAGCCCCGAATCGTACATTGAGTATCTGCTTAACTTTGTAAATCATATTGGATTGAGGGGAAAAGAGGTTGTTGTGCTTATGTTATAGGATGACTCCAAAACCCAACGTTCGTTGTTCGAGTCCCTGTGTATTTTCTTCTTTCAAATGAACATTCTTTGAAGTAAGAAAGACATGAGTAGGTGGTGTTCCTATACGATTTACATGAACGCGAAAGCACAGCTTCTTCATACGTAAGAATCTGTTAGTATCGGTCTGCCTTGTCGTTTCAATAATAAGCTTGCCAGTACATCTGGCTAGGCGTTGTGCTGCAATGTGAAATGGTTTGTCTTTCCGGTCTTTCAAAACAAATATGTTTAAATGTCAATGTTGTAAAAATACTGATGTCAAGAGTTCATTTGACAAACAAACATTTAACGCGAGACTGCATCACAGAGATGTTCAAAGTAAAAATTCTGTATTTTATACCGCGTGTCTCCCAAAAAAACCAAAACACTTGTGACAGGCGCCATAAGTTTTGAAAAAAAATATTCATCATCCTTTTGTGAAGGCCACACAAAGAGAGTTATTTTAACCCAAAATGTAATGACAGAATGAATATATCATATGTTATGAGTTTGTGTTGAAAACATATTTTTAATTTCATAAAGTTGAGAATGTAACATATTTTCATAACAAGCCAAGTGTGAGCCAAACACATTTATCCCGGGCATTTGAGTTATCATTGATTGTACTGTGGAGGGTGTCTATGACTGCAAGACATTTGGGCAAGTAAATGTGAATTGCAATCAATATTGTATTTGCCATTCTGGCCTTCTTTGCCAGTCTTGTGTTTGAGCAGCTATCATTTTGGTTAAAATGGGTTCCTTGCGGGGTACTGATTGTTAGAGTCTATCTTAAAAACTATTGACTCTATCACTATGATTTTTGCCAAGGGACGTAGGTAAACAGTACCATCTTATTACAATAAAGAACAAGAATCAGGTTTTTGTTCAAAACTATATTTGCGGCTGACACCAGTGTTGCGTTTTTTATTAGAACACACTGTATTGTTAAAGTATCCTTCCTTTTGTATTAAAAGTTTTTCTGTATTATGTAACTAGAGAAAAAGATTCATGCAAGAGACAAATGGAATTCCTTGAGTGTTATATTGAGATGATGCAATATATGTTTACACTTGGGATCAGAGACATTTCTAGAAGAGTTTGTAAATAGCCAAAGCCCGGGAATTTCGAGAGTAGTAAGTACAAGCTACTAAAGTCTGAAACATAGCAGCTTATTTATAATTGACATCATCACTGAACATTTACTATTGGATAATGTAAGGTGAATTTCCAGATTATGTCACGAGTGTGAGATCCATTGTTAGTATTTTCACGGACCTGGCTGTGGACATTTTTTAACCAAACAATATCCATAAAAATCACAAAAAAACTTAGTTTAATATTTGATATTATATTCCTGTCCGAGGATTGCCGGTGTAAAGAAATTGAGTGCCCCATGAGAGAGTGTCCTAGCTACCATACAACATGTCCGGAATAAACCATGACCTTGTATACGACCATTTGGGGGAATACAGTGCTGAAACAAACTATGCCTACAGCACTCAAATGGAGACACATAACAGATGGGTTGTAGGAACACGCATCACAGCGACGCTGTATAAATATGACACCGGCATTTTTACTGGTTGCTGAACTTTTTTCTTGTGGTTTGGACGGCAAATCCCAAAATCATGATCGTCGGCTTATTAATTCGACGCCACGAAACTAAACGAAACAGGCTCAGTGCCCCCCATGGAATTACATGCTTTATTCCTTCAGAGTATAAAAGAAGGAGTGATTAACGGAATAAAGCGGGTAAGGTCTGGTAGTGGTCCGAACTTGCCGGTATAGTTAGTGTACCGGGCAGCCCAATCCCCACCTCCTTGTGGTACCAGACGGATAGCGAGATTACTGGTGCGTTCCAGCACGGTTTAATGCTTTGATTTTGCTATCCCTACTGAGCAGTTCTAGCGACTCGGCTTGGATATGGCCGGAGATAGCCCTGGTGAGCTAAAGGGGGAAGATGGGCAACAGGCTGGATACGGCTGTGTTCAGCATAGTACCGGTATAGTTGTGTTGCGCGGCCTATCTACCACAGCCGGGTGACTCAGCCTGGTGTGGTCCGTCCGGATTTAACCTTTTTGTGTTTGAGATGCAAGTGCAACGTAACACCTGGCTAACATGTCACTGATTGAATGAATTACGTAACTGTTTGTTAGTCTAATTAGTAATTGGCGCACATAGCCATTGTTGCTGAAAGCGCCATTCAATCTAATCAACCACCCTCAAACCTTACAGCGTGTAATCCAATGGGTGCACTGAGCGTTTTGTTTCGTCGAATATAATTAAGCCATGGAGTCGTGGGCTATTATTAGATTATTGCTAAGGAGATCCAAAGCAACAAGTGGTTATGAAGAGTTGTGAAGGGTGATATTTTGTTGTTATGAAAATAATGAAGATTGCTATGAAGATTTAGCGGTAATGACATGTTATGAAGTTGTGCATGCAGACGTAGGCAGTTATCTTTCTGCATAATGTTCTGAGTGAACTATCGTGTAAATTACTAATCAGGCTATTTGGACGTGTGTAATCAATATTTACTATTCTAAGAATGCATTCCAGTCATTCGAATAAGAGTACTCTTTTTAGTGTGTCCACGTTGTAGGTATTACGGTATTAATAAGTCGATGAATTAAAAAAAAACAAATCGCTAATTCCCTCACGCCTATTTGATCGTCCCCACTGCGGTCGGGACATAAGCACTTAATCCGAAACCTAAAATTGATCGGTTTAGTGGTCGGATATAACTTTGCCGTTTGGACGCGCGACGGGGATAACTACTATCGGACCTAACTAGCTTAAGTTAGGACGATTTAATTGCCGAAGAGAGCAGAGTTAAGTCCGTATTTAAGTTATGAAAGTAGGACGGTAGTAGTAAAGTACGTGTGGAAGTTCTATCGGAACTAACGTTGGCATTTTCGTTCTTTTCTGAAGTAAAGCACGGTAAGCAGTGGCGTTAGCAGGGTGGGCGAAGTGGGGACTCAGGCAACCCTTGGAACAATGGGAGAAATTTGAAGGCAGGAAAGAAAAGGGCAAGGAAGGGGGGAAAGAGTAAAGAGAGGAGGAGAGCCCAGGGAGAAGCCGGGTTTTGATGTTCGTGATTTTACAGCATGAAGGAGGCAGTTTGCGACTCAAAGAAAACGGCAGCCGGGCAAGCGAAAGCGAGAGAGTACATTAAAGTTTCCCAAATCCTACAGTATTGTTTCCAAAATCCTGGATAAGACACTGATTCGGGGGGAAAGTAATCTTTGAAAGTCCAACGCACGGTGAGAAATCTACAGGTCCTTTGCCCACACTTGACTAGAGGTTTAGTTACGTGTTACGCCCTGATGGAAAGCCAGCTCGGCATTCTGCATGTCGAATGTAAAACCAAAAACGGCTTATTCTTACCTCGTCTCTTCGGGAGCAAGGATAGCTGGACGGGTAGGTAGCATCAAGGTGAAGATGAATATACCAGACAAAAGAATGGACAAGACAAGGTTTGCAATTGCATCAATCGTAAGTAGACGAAGTCCTTTATTCATTCAAAACAGGTTCTCCAAACAACCCTAGTTTCAATATGGCCTGGCTTTGAGAATAATTTATTTTAACACATGGGCCTGGAGACAGTTTCCCCTAATTACAACCATACCACAGATTAGCCCATCGGTTAAGGCCAACATGGCAATTTTCGTAAAGCCACATATGCAAAATTTTGTATGACAAGCACTATGTAAAATAATAAATTCTTATGATTGCATGCCCTTGGCATGAAGGACAGTTTCCTCTAGCCAACAATTTCACAAGTGAGTTAAATTACTGCAAAGCCAAAAATTAATACACATCTTATATAAAACACTAGAGAAACCCCATTGTAGCAAAGATTAGGCTGGATTGAGGAACAATTCATTTAGTACCATGGCTGGAGACAAGCTTCCCCTAATAAAACCATATATCACAGATTGAGCCTCTGTAAAGCAAAACATGCAATTCGGTAAAGCACATATGTAAATTTTTTAGTATGACAAGCCCACTATGAAATAATAAAATTCTGATGATTGAATGCCATTGAATGAAGACAGTTTCATCTAACCAAATTTTCACCAAATGAATTTTAAATACTGCAAAAGCCCAGCATTAACAATTAATCATTAATCATTATATAATATCACAAGGGATCATGTAGAAAGATTAGGTGACATTACATATTCGGATAATAATAACCATTTAGCCTGGCTTATCCGCAACAGTCCAGGGATCAAAGCCAATATTGGATTACAGTTGTGAATCAAATCATTTAAAGGGCGCTTCTTAAGTCAAATACCTCAGGGGCTGCCTAGAAAAATTGTTGAATTATTAACTAAACGTGAAACGGACAGGCAGCTACATTTACGCTCGAGACATTCAAATATCTAAAGATAACTTGCAAATATTAAATAATTTATTAATGCAATAGGACGGAGAGAATGAGTGCAAGAAAATCTGAAAAGTCAAATACCTCTGGTGCCAAAAACAGTTTATGAGCAGCCCAATTTGACCACCAAACACCACCCCACCCCAACCCCGAGGGGGGGGGGTATCAGAGAGACCAAGCCTGGCATTTTAATTTACGCCAATTCCTATGTATACCAAATTACAGATGTTCAAAGATACTCTTTAAATCCCAAACACAACTAAGGCCGCCGCTACATGAATTATTCCTTGATTAATGTAAAATGGGGCTAACGCCACAATATGAACCCAAACCTCGAATGGATAAAATTTTGAATGATGACAAAACAATTGATATGGCACTCACAATCCTGACGAGGGTAGCAGAAGCATAACATGGTTAAGGTTTAAATAACCAAGAGCATTAGTTAGGTTTGATGGAGAGTCCTAACACATAGCATTGCCAATTTCTCTGCACACTTAGTGAGCAAATTTATTCAGTTGACGTAACCTTTTGCTTGCCGCATTACCTGGGGCCATTGGCAATAAACAGGACAAAAGAATCAATGACCAAGTAGCATATTTCATAACAAGTCAGATAAAAAATACATTACTTTGCATAAACTCCTCCCCACATTCGAAGCAAACACAAAATAACAATAGCTTTCTACTGGGGAAGAAGCACCAAAGATACAGTTTATGATTAAGAAATCCAAAACTTTGGACCGAATTGCATAAAACAAAGATGACAGGTCCATTTAAAGGAAAGGCTTTTATACCGGTTTTTTTAAGCATGGTGCTAAAATTGATTTTTTTTTTTTTTTTTTTTTTTTTTTTTTTTTTTTTTTTGTTTTTTTTTTTTTTTTTTTTTTGAATAGTGAAATGAATAACACCCCACAAAATACAAAAAACACAATTACATGCCACGCAAGATAATTTGGGCAATATAAAACCATGGTAAAAAATTAACCAAAAACCAAAGTTTTATGCAAAACCAAAATGGATACCAAATATGATTAAAAAATTTTTTATTATGAATATTTGTATTCATTACATAACTCATACATGTTCAACCAGAGTACAAGAAAAGTATTTAAGGAATAACATTTGGAAAAATATGTGCCCAAAATTGGCACTGATAGATTTTGGGTTTAGGAACATGCAAAATTGATAATGCTGATGCATATAGTATAAAAATAAGAGTTTTGCCCGTCTTAAGCAATGCCCTTTGGCAACGGGATAGATGGTGAAAACCAAGCACAAATGTGAAGAGCAAATATAAAGTAGGACACTAGACACATTTCACCAAAATTTGAAAATTTCAAAAGCTTGCATACAAATGATAGCCTCTGACATTGGTAGTAACATATTTATATACCATAAGGCAATAAAAGTGCTTACTTATGGGCTAAAAACAACAGAAATATCACACCACTTTCTGGAATTATTTAGAAAATTAATTAAGCTTTAAGTGTATCACAATCACAGGCAGGCATATTTTAAGAATGCACAATTATGCACACTTCCAAACAAGTGACACACCCCATAACTCCCAATAGACAGCACGTATCACATTGAGAGACCCGTAAACTACAAAAGTTACAAAATCATTATCACGCCGTGGTATTATGTGGTTTGTAGAGCATTGTTATTGATAATTAATGCTATTAAACCATAAAAACCAAACGGAAGCTTGTAAATTTTAATATGGGAAGCAAATAGAGGTAGGTGCCGTCTGAACCGATTGGCTAGGAACAAAAGAATAATCGAACGGTGTCCTGTACCGTAAATGAAGCCATTCAATTTAATGGTGCGTGCAACCTTGGAAATCAACACGTATGAATGCCAATAACGTGGTGCTGCAAATAACAACGGATTCTGACTTGTCTATTGAACAAAGTTCCGCATTACGGTTGTTGACGTCACAGGCACAACCTCTTTAGGAGCGGGCTAACCTACTCTAATAACGTACTATATTGATATGATTGAAACACATAGATTACCCAACTTTAAAATCTTGAGGGCGTTCCTGTATTAGTGCCTGTCCCTTTAAAAAGAATAATCTATGCCCATATATATTATGGACCCAACATGGGAATAAAATCTGAAAACCCAAAAACAGTTTGGAAGTTTCCAGAGCCCAAAACTTCAGATCTAGATTTGATAAATTCGAGGAGGTTCTTTATGACAAACAAACCAAAGCAGGCAAATAAATATATTACCAGAAGTTGATACCCCATGCGAATTGTTGCAGGCTCAACAATAAAACATGAGTTTTCTTAAAGATTAATTTAGGATGATTGGATATGACAAATCACGATGCCCTAAAGTCAGGTACCTGTAAAAAAGGGCAACGCAATTAAAACATGCGCCATCCTACCAAAATATTGGCGTACATGTAGATGAGAACTAATGAATGCGGTTAAACTGACCTTATAGAGCTGTGACCTCCAAAATATACCAGCATAAAAAAGCAATGAAAAGGTGAGCCGCAGGCGGACCCAGCATTCTGTCACTGGTTGTTTGGGCTGAGCAATTCGTTGACTGCATAGTGTGAATGAAAGTTTAACTTAAATCAATTAAATGTATCTTCACCAAATTGAAATTGAAAATTTTGTAAATTTTTAACAGGGCTGTGAAAAACCATCACGGACGGACATTACTTTGTATTGGTTTACAGTATCATTCACCAAAATGAATTGATTTTTATTGCCATTACTACCTTTAAATGGTCATGTGAGAGTTTTTTCAACGGTGTGTTTAGGTCCCTGTGCATGAATAAAACAGATTTCGATAAGTAACGATTTTCCACCTGTTTTTTCATTTAATTTGTCATTCTTATTATAACCTCTTCTGTGTGAAAGTTTATACCCCGATGTCAGTTCCCATGGACCAATTACGGTCAGCTAGTACCGGTAAACTTAACGGACTTAAAGTTATGTCGGATCTAAGCGTTGATACCGTTCGATGCGGACCGAGACACACACGACCAAATTTAAGTCCGCTAGTAATACCGACAGGATTGGATTTTTTTTTTCCCCGAAATCAGTGCGCGATCCAACGGCAAATTTAAGTCCGACGTATTACCGACCAGAGTTAGTACCGTTATTAAGCGACTTAAGTCCGACCGTGTGGATCACGACTTTTGTTATGCATGGGTGATCGCCTGTTAAGATGGGATGGATTGGATGGATGCGTTTATTGTGATGAATTGGTGCATATAAAGATATATATACATTACAAGGCTACTTTAGTGGGGCTTGTAAAGAGGAGGAGAGAGAGTTGTGTGTGAGGTTATGTTAGCGTGTTGTAGTGAGTTAAAGTGTGTTTGTCCGTAACTTTTTTGTCTGTCCTTGCTTAGGGCGTATTTTATATTCTGGCCAAAATCTTAGGCACGGAACTCTATTTGTACCCTCGCAATCGCTTTTATTTCAAGGCAGGTCATCTCACACATTCAACACACACACACACACACACACCACACACACGCACACAACACACACATACAACACACTTGTCATTTGAGATTTAAGAATCTGAAATTCATTTCGGTTATTTTTTCTCACAGTCAGTGTATGGTGTTAAAAGGGGTTTGGAGGTGGATGGGGGTACGCGGGTGTGGCTTTGTGTTAGCGCATGAATGTTTACCACCTTTTTTTGGTAGTCCCAGTTAAATTTTGGGTTTGTGTGGTGTTGAATTGTATGTTTGGCTTTCAAATCTGTTTTTTTTTTCTTTAGGGTAGGGTTTGGTTTTTGGTGCGTGGTTTTTTTGTGTTAAACTACTTCTGTCCGAGTTGTAAAATTACGATCAAGGAATAAAGCGTGTGTTGTAATCTAATGGGCGCATGAGCCCGTTTCGTTTCGGTTTTCGTCGAATTAATAAGCCCTTCGTCAGCTGAACAGTTGATGCTGTCTCACGTTGTTGCTCCTGTGTTCGGTAATGACTGAAAATTTCAGGTACATATGAGATTCAAGTATATGTTCGTGATCGTAGTTATCATCCTTCTTTTGGTTCTGCTTTGGTAGCTGTCCCACAGTCTCGGCTCTGTGTTCGGATTCAGGGCACAGTAGGTTCAATTAACATAAAAATCAAACTTTATTTATTTATTTGGAATTGCACTCACCAACGCCTGCATCCAGTGTTGTATATCAAAACAAATACAAACTAAAATCCTAAAAAAAATCAGGCTGGGCCCTCCCTGCACCCTTGGGCATCGGTCCGTTTAATACTGCGCTGCCACCTTTTGACCCAATGCCCACCCATACCGCCCTCAAACGAAGCAACTGTCCCACAGAGTAACAAAATTCAAAAATACCATTCGCCGCCGGTTGACTCAGAGAGATTGAAGTCTTCATTACCAGTCTTTTATACCACAGACCCTGAGAGGGTCTACCTTTTGGTTAGAAGTGGTTCAATTCAGATGGGAACTTTGTTGAGTGTCTTAATCATTCGTTCAAGTGTGGCTTTTTCCGTGTTGGCTTGTACGGGGATTTTCTTCTGGAAACAGTATTTTGTGTGGCAAATGTAAAAGGAATTTGTAAAATAGGTATTTGCTATGTGGTATTTTTTTTCGCTTTTTTATGTGATTTCCTCTTTCATACGCAGGAATTCGTTAGGTTTGTAGTATGAAGCATTTGGGAGATTTGTTGCTAGTGGGTTAAGTAATCTTGAATGAACTTTTAGCGCAGTTAGAGGAGATTTGTTAGATCGGTCGATAGGGGTAAGGGTAATGTGAATAATGCGTGTGGCTGCTTGTGTCTTCAAAAGCTAATGCTCTCGGGTTTGCAGGTGTTTGGGGCGTTTCTCTTTTGTTTGTGTTTTCCCATTGTCTAATTGGATTCCGTTTTTTGGGTATTTCCGATTAAGGGACCGTCGGTTGTTTTTGGTCATCCTAAAACTGTATTTTGGTGGATAGGGTCGTGTTCTCTTAATATGCGATCTTTGGAATATGTCTCCTTGGTGCTTGTTCAGTTAATTCAGTTAAGTGACAGGGTAGTATGTTGTGCAAGTAAGAATTTCATTGATGGAGAATGTATTGAATGACTTTTAATTGTTGTCATTTCATTCTGATTAACTCATTAGAGGTCAGGTTTTTTGGATTAACCATGAGGAATTTCGAGAGGTTTGTTGTTCGGTTACAAGAATGGTATTTGGAGTCACGTATGAGGCTTTCTACAGTATTTCGCCTTTAACGTGGTCTTTGTATTGGATTCTTTCAAGATTTGCTTTACTAAGACATTGGTGCATTCTTAGGTTGTAATTGAGTCAGTTTTCTTGTTCAGAACAGTCATTAAAAAGAAATTAAGTTTATTTCTTGCGGTGAGCAATCGGACTTTAAAAATGTTTGAGACGTGCCTTTTCTTAGAAGTTTTTTGTATATTTTTCTCATCATGTCTCTGGCTTTCTCGATCCTTATTGGTGAGCGAGGGTACTTTCTGTATAACAATGTCGTTCTTGTGGTAATCAATGCCTTTGAATCTGTAGGTGGTAAGCAAATTCTTTCGTTGTTCTCCTTGTGTTTTTAAGAAGAATGTTTCTAGAGTATTAAAAGCTGTTACCTAGTTTTAAACTTTAAGTCAACATTTTTCAGTGATTGCTTAGTTATTATCCAAGCATTTGTTTCCATCTGGTAAACCCACCTTTGGGAGCTCAACAGGAGCTTGTCTTGGTCTAGTGTAACCTTTTGCTAATAATGGCATGATAACAGGCTAGGTGTCCCTAAGGTTAGTAGTGGTTGTTGAGGTACTTTGGTTAGGCAAGTTAGTTTTGTCTCTTACGGAACGGTGGTCAGTTTATTTTTGTGGTAATACGACTGGCTTCGTGGGTATACTAAGTGTTCATCATGTGTCCTTATGAAATAGGAAGCAGGAAATACATGCAGTGTCTCTTTTAAGTAGCGGGGAAGTACAGTAATAGAGGATGCCAGGTATGCACTGGAGATAATAATAAGGTCCGTTTTGAAAGTTTTGAAAAATTATAGTAAGCAATTGGAAGTGCATGATGAATATGAAAAACCAGGTTGCGTGGTACGAAAATGCCATGTGTAACGGTATTTATGTAGCAAGCTATAGTTGTGATTAGGCGGGTGGGAATGTGGTTCTGAGGAATGATGAGTATTCTACGGACAAAAGGTTATAATGAAGATGTCTGTAGGGCCCTGGGCAGTTGAGCAGGGTTACTGAAGGCGTTGTTTTTTAGGGTTTACACATGTATGAAATCTCGTAGGGTTCAAAGGTCAGAAAAATACCGTTAAAAAAAAATGAGCCTTGGCACAAGTGATCTGAATTTTGATACATATAACATATTTAATGATTTAAATTGTTTGGTTCAAGAATTTGATTTGTCCAAAAAGGCAATATTACAATATCAAAATTAAAACACAATTAGTTTATACTTATTATCCCCAGAATGTCCACTAAGTCTACAAGAAGCGTGCAGTTCAACGATGATAATGTCCTACAGCGAAGGACTTACAAAATGACAGAAGCGCATAAGCTCACATAATATCCATGGTATTTCCATGCGAATCGTCTCAGTCCTAAGATAACTTTTGTCCAGCAAGACGACAAGGTTAAATAAGTCCCTCGACGACACTGATGTTCCATAGGTATATCAGTCCAAGATAATCACACGATTTCTATCTGTCCACCAATTTGGAATCATATTTGATTCCCAGCATTTTGGCTTCAAAAAACGACACGTAGTAATAATTACATCGGACTTCGGCTAACATGGAATTACAAATACTGGCACCTATGGTACTTTACAGGTCTGCTATACATACAGATTAGACTAGACGCTATAACTTCTAGCTATGTTACTAGAGGGTGATGCGGGCGCGAGATTTAACTGAAAGCTCCATATATACTCACTTCACAAAGTTCCAAGTCTTAAAATAGACATTACCACAGAAATCATGCATAAACAAACCTTGCACTAGCTGGCCCAATTGGAATTCACATAAATTATATCATCTGAATTATATCACTTCCCATAAAATACTTCATGGGGAATCCCCAGAATTGCACTGTTTTTATCTTAAAACCAAAACAGGTTGACTCAGTTCTAAGTTTACAATCTTGGAATTCCCCCATTCCCTATTGTGCAATATAACCAGCGGCACATGTGTAAAACAAACTAGAGATATTCCCCTTTCTCTTTTATAGTAAACAAAAGTACTTCTCCCGTGAGAAATCTTTTCTCAAATAAAATGAGAAATATATTTTTAAAGTTTAATAAAAAAATGGAGTCGATATGGACATGCCTCCCTCTTAAAAGAAACTTCGAATGAAATGAAAATTTTCAAAATCGGCTTTATACCTAAAACCTTGTCGTTAATTTTACATACAGTTTTACACAGTGAAAATTTTACACTTTTTATTATAATGTTCTGCATTGGGCCTTCAGTCTATA
>JAMKCH010023894.1:0-65163 GCA_023653785.1 Ophioderma brevispina
AGTGAATGAAGATACTAGTGCCTAGTAAATAGGCCCCACCTGCAGGCCCTGTAGGAAATTACGTTCAAAAGTAACAATTTTGGAAGCTGCAGGTACCTGTATGGATTTTTCACAAAAGTATAATATTTTTGTATCAATAGAAAGTTAACAAATGTAATTTACATTCTATAAAGATACTATATCCAAAAACAGGCTTCTGTTGGGAGTAATGACTTCACAAAGTCGAGTTACGTGCATTTTACCTATACCAATTTTGTGTGCTGTAGAGCGTGCATTTTCAACATTCCCGTTTCTATGGGGATGTCCGTCAACTTGTTGTAATGCGGACCCCTGGTCACCTGATATGACACCCTGTAACCTTTTCTAATGGGGATATTTGAAGAACAAAGTTTACACCAGTCCACCGCGTAACCTTCAGGATTTGCGAGCCCCCATTCAACGTGAGGTGGAAGTCTTACGTGATGATCATGCAATGGTCAGTCAGGCTGAGGCTGACATGCGACGTGGTTGCAGACTTTTTATCTATCGGGAGGGCAGATATGTTGAAGGTGCTGGTGCATAATTCAGGTAAGTACTAAAAAATTAAAATAATAATTTTGTTTATCAGGCTCATTTTCAAAAATTTAACATTATCTTTATGTCCCAAATGCCACAAGCAAGTTTTGACCTGAGGCATGACTGGAGAAATTGCATTAAGACGTCATTTGAAAGCTTAATACTGATTCTACTTATTATTATAGTCATACAGCACACAGTTTCACCAAGTTAACCCTTTGTTTCAGGATTTTTTTCCTTTCTGGGACGCCCTATAAATTAAGATATCTTTGAAGAATAATATGACGTAAACAATAAAAACAACTTTTACAAGTGTTCAGAATATAATCTCCATTTATCATTCACAAAATATTTACTAATTTCGAGGTGTTGCATATGTGCGATCTCCTAAATAATTATGTTTTCCCGTAACTTGGGTTATCGTTAAACAATAAGTTTACTACTGTTAATGTGCTGTTAACAATGCAATATGAAATATTAAATTAGCACTAAGTTTTACACACTTCTATATCAAGTGAACATTTTCATTTAATCGCAGGAAAACGATAAAACAATGTCACCTGTTCTATCCATTGCACCATAAGTCGAATCAACATTGACTCCACCAAAGAAAGCTGTATTGCAGACGCAGGTGTCGTGTGGAACTGTTGTGAGAAGACACGCTTTCTTCCATACGACTTTACACTCAGAAATAGGTTGCGGGCACCTTTTATAGATGCATGTGGATAGCGATACTTCATGATAACCTGAAAGTGTAAAACGAAAATTTATTTGCAAATCAAATATAATAGTAATGATATCAATAGTGTACATTAAAAATAAAATAAATGTCCACATTTATATAGCGCCTTTCACAAAGTATCAAGGCGCTTTACATTTATTCCGCTGCCACTAGAATATGTCAGCTGCCTTACAAATGCCCAAGGTATACTCATACCTTTGGACGGCGATCAATGGACTATATTCCTAACAGCTCCCCATTTTGCACCTGGTAAGCGTGGTAAAGTGCCTTGCCTAGGAGCGTAACACATTGGCCTAAGCAGGACTCGAACTCACGACATTTGGGTCATGAGTCGGTCGTTGCATCCACTGGACCACATGTGCCCACATTGCAATTGTGGGGCAATCTACACGGCAGCACAGATCCAGATCGGATCCGTTTCTCCGAGATCCAGATCACGGGAGACCGTTTATAGAACTCTACACGGCGCAGTGAGTGCGAAAGTACGGCGACCTTTCGAAGCGTAAAGTGTACATATGCTACGAGTAACCTTGGTGATCGAGGAACACTTTACGCGTAACCTAAAAGTACGCACTTAAAGTGCAGCGACACCACGAGCGACACTAACCAAGCGTGTACACACCATGTACGCGTTGCAGATCTGGATCTTGCCCGTGTAGACGCAAACTGGACACGAGATCTGGATCCGATCTGGATCTGCGCTGCCGTGTAGATTGCCCCAGTGTTTACAATATAACACCAAAAGACCAAGATAGGTAAATGCAATACATACCAATTAAAGTCAGCAAAGCGACTGCGTATTCAATTACACGAATGAACATCTTTTCATTTTTTCCCTGCAAATACAAATAAATACATAAAATTCACTTTATTATTACGTTATTAAATTAACAATAAAATGCTTGTTAACATGACATCTAATCATTTACATAAATTTGTTGATAGATACAAGTGAAATATTGTCTTACCTAGTTTCTGCTTTCATTTGATCAAATCTTGGTTCCTGATTTCAAAATATTACGACTACCGTTAACGATTTATTGCTCTAAAATTCTCAATCAAATTCCTATATTATATTTTCCGGTCGCAAAAGTCACATTCAGCTACTGAATAGTACGTTATTACAAATTGTTGAACAATTAAGTACAATTTCCGTAAAACCAAATTAATTTAGTTTTTGTAACAGTCACGGACATTGCAAATTTGTGCTATCTGACGTGATCTAACATTTGAAAATCAATACTAACAATATTTATGAACTGACACTTCCGTTCAATGGTAAACAGGTAAAATGAGCACTATTTTCCTAATACTAGAAAATTGTTTCTATACATTTTTTTACGAACATGGCCAATCTTTGGCTATTGATTATTATTACAGAGAGTGTCCTAGCTACCATGCCAACATGTACGGAATAAACCGTGACCTTGTAGACGAGTCTGTTTGGGTACAGTGCTGAACAAATGGTGCATACAGCACACAGTGGAGAATACAATAGATGGGCGGTCACACGGACACTCTATTTCATAACACAGGTGTAGAAGTAACCATTGTCCGGCGTACGCGTACTCATAGTCCGGGAACAATGGTGAACAATAGGGCAATCGATTCAGTTGACTCTTTACGCAACATTAGTTTCACGCTTTATTCTGTTATCGTCTATGGAGCCCCGGGTAATGGCTCCCACCGGACTATATCTGCTTTCACACCGGTACAAGTGCAGAGGCTGCATACAAATTAATGAAGTTAGGCATTCCACTCTCCACTGTGGGAAAAATCAGACGAAATATGTATTTTTTTTCTGGGTAATGGGCCAGTCACACATGAGCGTGGCCCTTTTTTTCCACGATTTTTAAATTTGTAGACTGCCCTGCGCGGCCAAAACGAGCAACGCGCGCTGTTGTTCGATGTCATGGTTGTCAAACGCCGAACCGATCAGGCGTAACGCGTGCGACCGTCGCATAAATAAACGTACGCTGTCTTATGATGTCGTGCAACAACGTCCGACATCTTACGACAGCGTAGGACCTTTCACCCAAAGCGTACGCTAAATGTACGATAAGCGTAGGAATTTTTCAAACTTACGACGAGAGCCAGAGTGAATGCTAGCGACCGTTTGTCGTAGGCTTGTATTGTAAAGATGTTGGTTAAAAAGAAAAAAAAAATTCCCTTGAGTAAAATCTTAAAGTTGAGTACACCTTATGCAAAGCTGAGTATATTTCACCCAACAATGCATAAGGTTTACTAAACTTTGACTAAGAGTTTGCTCAACAGAAGGGGTTGTTCACCTTTTAACCCACATTGAGTAAAATAGTTTAGAGTATATGACAATATCTTGTCATATCTTGGGTCAATGTTGGAAATATAAAAAGGAAATGACGCAATAAATTATAAACCAGTGAAAAAAATATTGAGAAATGTTACAATTTAAAGAAAACAAAAACAAAACCAGGCAATTTCACGAGTTTCGCTATCTTGTAATGCTTAAGACAGAAACATCAAACTGATTTTTATAATCCTGCTTTCACTTTTTACATTTTAATCCCAGTCTTTATTGCTTACATAGATTTCTTAATGTAAATCTAGATTCAGATGAAATATCTTAAACCTAGCTAAGAAAAGCGTTTCTATATATTTGTCTCGGGGTGGTATAAATAAAAAAATAAAATCTTCTGTCTTACACTGAAAAGTTACAAGTGATACGGAAAATGGTGGCATGTCATGTGCAATTATGTACTTTATCGAAATGTTGTCATTCTTTTTAGATTTCTTGCATCGTTTTCTTTTTTAAAAAGTGCATTTTTATGTCCAAGACCAAAGGGAAAAAGAGAGTTGTTCTATGTTGCAATCAAGTAAACTGAAATCAAAGAAAAATCATATAAGTTAACTGAATAAAAAAATTGCTTATAAAATAAAAGTAAGCGAGCAATTCATACTAGGATGAGCAATTGATTACGTCGCTATTACGTGAATAAATTAAAAATTATTGGTAGCTCAAGTTCAATGTAGTGTGTGGAGGCAAATCTTATCACGAACTTGATTATTTGCTTGTAGTTTTCTTGTCATTCTTTCAATTTCGCTACTGTTCATTGTTATAATCATCGTATAGACCGTATTCAATATGACGTCAGCCACCAGACATGTTGGTGGACAAGATGCATACATTCCAGGACTACAATATATTAAGCTGTCAATCGATCCATGTTTAGCGATTGCACAGGGATCATTGACAGGTGAATGTATTGTAGTACTGGAATGTGTCTATCTTGTCCACCAACATGGCTGGCTATTGAATACGGTCTATCAATAATCACTTGATTCTTCTGAATGAGGCGGGAATGAGAAGAATAGCTATGATTTGTTTATTAGCGTGTTGTTTAAAACGATAACACTCACATTTGTTTTCGCAGGAGATTCGCAGCCAGTACAAACTACAGTCCGACAGCCTAAACACTACTACGGAAAGTAACACATTACAAATTTTGACATCCGGGATTTCAGGTAAAGTGAGTTAATTTTGACTAGTTATTGTAAATGTTTGTACTCCTGCTAAAATATCCCTCATTAGATTGTATCTAACATTACACTTTGTACACAGTTCTTAAGCTCTGTTCTTGCTATTTATTGTGTATTGTCTCAGTCTGGACACCGTTCGAATAGGGTACAAAGGGCATTGTGAGACTGTCTTTGCACAAAAAGTAATAATTCAGAGCATATCGGCTAGCCTAATTATTTGTTAGCCTAGTGATTTGTTGTAAATTATTTGACCATGTGTATGCCTATATACAAACCATCCGATTCCCAGTTCAGATAATGAATTAGATCTATGGATCTCAAACCCCAACCAATCAACAGTGAGTTGGCTCCAACGCTTAAAACATATTTAGCTGCTGCCTCGTACGCAAGAAGAAGATCTATGGATGAATATCTATCGCTCAATCACCATGTGCTAATAAAGCAAACATTCAGGGTGTCCCGTAAAAAATAACACTCTAATTGTTAAATTGAATCAAATAAAAATAATTTGCGAAGACAAATGTTTATGTAAACGATAAATTAACAATTATACTTCGACATTCCATAAAAAAATACAAAAACAAACAAACAAAAAAATACCAAAACAAACCCCAACAACAAAGAGAAACACACACACACACACCCCACACACACACGCACGCACGCACTCGCACACACACGCACCCCCTCCACACAAAAAAAACAAAGAAACAAAAGAAAAATCAGTTTTGCGTTTTTACAGTCTGTACTCGCTTGTTATTCTTGATAGATCCGCTAACTGAAGTACTAACTACGGTCCTAAAGGAATATACTCCCACTGTCCCAAACATGATCGCAGAGAGTACCACAGCACAGCACAGATTTTGACATCAAGTGTATCAGGTAAAGGAATTTCATTTTTGATTCGTGAAACCTAAATGGAAGGTATATTTTGACGTAAATTAAAGGTGTACTATCCAATCATCAGCCGAGAAAGAACTAAATCGAACGCTTCGTGTCATATTTAGCTCCAGATGTTGTTAGTAATTGAAATGTTGGTGTCATTTTAAACCCAACGATATAACTGTAAGCGTCATGTGTGTTTAATTGGTGTTATTTCTAATACTAGCCGTTACCCATTGGTATTGCTACTCATATCAAAATTGTGTCACCACTGCTTAAAATTGCTCTAAAATAAAAGAGACGATTTGCATTGGGTCCGGGCATGGGGTTAAGTAGCTTATAATACTATGTGTTTTTTTTTTTGTTTCTTTCGTCATAAGCACTGTACACGGACTGTAAGGAGGTACCGTTAAGTGGTGTTTACAAACTACGCCTGAAAGAGTTTGCAGATCCTATTATGGTGTATTGCGACATGGAAACAGACGATGGAGGCTGGATCGTAAGTTAGGGTGTTTTTGTAAGGTGGCCCATCTGACACACTTATGAATTCGGAAACCTTAACGGAATAAACAAGTGGTTTATTCCGTGAAGGGTTTCCGAATTCATAAGTGTGTTACAAAAATGTGTCAGATCGGTCACCTTACGGAAACACTCGTATACGTAATGGTTTTGTAATATTCATGAATAAAGTGTTATCCTACATTGTAATACACTGTTGCTCATTAAGTTGGAATCAAATATTTTTTACCACTTTTTTTATGGAATGATTCTTACAGTGTGAGTTATTTATGATATCCAGCACTGTTAAAAATATTTCCGTAAATTTACGGAAATTTCTGGCAGCAGTATTTCCAGTCATTTTTAGGGTAAATTTACAGAAATTTCTGTCAATTAACGGAACTTTGACAGTAATTTTACAGAAATTTGTCTCATATTACGGAAAAAAATGTGTATTTTAACAGAAGTTTTCCGTAATTTAAAATTACGGAACCAAAAAAAAATTCCGGAAATATTGCTGCCAGAAATTTTTGAAATATTTCCGTAAATTAACATTTTTTATGTTTTTTGTTTTTTATTCTTATTGTTTTCTAAAACAGATTTTCCGTAAATTTACGGAAAATCTGTTTCTTAATTTACGGACATTTTTAACAGTGAGGGTGTATATCGCCACCCTACTTGAATGATCAATCTCTTCCGAACATATCACCATGAACTTAGTCCACAATTAACCCTTTACTAACTGTATCCTTAGCCTGAAAGGAAAAGGCCTGTGTGTTTGAACAGCAGATTTAAGGATTTTGTTACAAGTTTTTCACATGAGTCATTTTTACATATGACATATTTTGGGTGATTTCATGCATCGAAATGTCCAATAGTACTGTTTTAAATGTCAATCAGTCACTAATATCGAGTATGGCCACCCCTGTCATGAATCAGTGCGTCAAGACTTCGCGGCATACTATCCACAAGGTTGTTTATGATGTCGATGGGCAGAGCGTCCCACCCATCGGTCAGATGCTGAGGCTAACTCCTGTAGTGTTTGAGGAAGATTGTCCCTGTAATTGATGGATCGCCTAATGCTCGATAGGGTTCATGCTCGATAGGGTACAAACCAGGGGAGCAAGCAGGCCATGGTATCTGCTCCACCCCCTGTGCCTCAAGAAATTGTCTCACTACAGCGGTCAGGTGCGCCGTGACATTGTCTTCTTGCAGCCGATTGGGCGTGGACATTTGGTAATTCGTCTTGCTGGATAACCATGTTGAAGCAATCTCCAATTTACAGATTGGATGGAAACGTTGATTCCATAGTGTCTTCTCCACAAACGACGAAGACGGCTCCTCGGCACATATTAAGCAGTTGGCGATCATCTTGTCTGGTAGTCAATCGTGGTCGTCCTGAAGATTTTCGTGGCCTCAAATGGCCTCTCGATGATGTCTGTGGATTTTACGGACCGTACTCTGCGAGGAAATCAGCGACTCTGGCTTGTTTGTACCCTTCCTGTTGGAGTGCAAGTACTCTTCGGCGTATTAACAATGCCGTTGGACGAGGCATAGCCTAGGGAACCTCTGCGTCAGTTTTTGTTGTAAAGGTAACAACCAACTTTGAAAAAAATGGGATCCTTGCACACTGGCTAGGAGCAAGGAAAATGAACAAACAACAGACGTCTGACATTTTATAGCTCCCAACAAAAGGCATGTTACGTAATTCAAAATTACGCGTGGATTCACTTCACCTAGGTGGTGGGGACTCATGTTGTAATCATTCACCTACTGATTACTGAGGTGTTAAAATAGAAATACGTTTTAATATTAGGTCTGAAAAAATATTCCAACTTTTTGAGCAAAGGTGTAAAAAGCAAGGGACACAGTTTGTGTCTAGCTGTGTCTGCTCGTATTGCTGTGAATGGATTATCCTTCTTTCACCTGGACATGTTATTGACATTCTTCATCATCCATTACAATGAATGAATCAAAGTTAATGGCAGTTCTTCACAGATAACGTACGTCAGCCTTGGCGTTCAGTAATTGAAACCGTTTTCCATGTTAAGACTTCTGCGCACCACATGTATGTTTGTGAAGATTACTCTCATTACGTCATTTTGTTTGATGAGTTGTAATGTCAATGAACAATAATTGAACAGTGTAGAATAAGAAGTACCTACTATACAGGTGATAAACCTTTCTGTTTTCAACCCATCTTTGGCATAAATTTAAAAAAACATACAAAATTATAATTTTCACAACTTCCTAAATTAAAACAGCCTTAATATTTTCAGTTAATACTTTGTTGAAAAAGATGACGTACATTTCCTTAGAACTAAAGTTGTGGACTTAAGTACTTCTTATTCTACACTCTTCAATTCCACATCATAAGATGTTGTTGATGTTTATCTTTCATATGAGCTTTCATATGGCATGACGTCGGGGAAGGGAGATTTTTTTTTAACCGGGGATATATTTTAGTTGAGGTAATAGCTTAACATGAAAGGAAACCATGATAGAACCTTTTCAATGTTGTATCAATTTTAATTTAATTTAGAAGCGTGGTGTTCTTCACACCTGTACCGGACCATTGCCATGCTCAAATGACGACGACGACGATGACGACGACGACGACGACGATGACGACGACGACGACGATGACGACGACGATGACGATGACGATGATGATGATGATGATGATATGATGATGATGATGATGATATGATGATGATGATGATGATGATAACAACAGCCAGAGATTTATAATAAGCTTTTTGCGTAAGGATACAATGCACAAGGCCATTATAATATTATAATTACGCTGCCATTAGGAAATCGTCAGAATCATGTCACTTTTTTCAGGTTTGCTGCTGGCCAATTAGCCACTACCTATCAGCACATAGATTATGATATTCCTGCTAACAGCTTCCCATTTCACTCCTGAGTGGGAAGAAGCATGCGAGGTGAAGTGCCTTGTCCAAGCACATAAGAGTTGGGCGCAGTGGGACTCGAACACACAATCTTTAGAGCTCTTTAGATCATGAGTTGGTCGTTTTATGGTCACTGGACCACACATGCCCCCTTTAAATGATGTGTATATTTTCTTGGCCATCAAACCAAATAAACAGTACGGGTAAAGAATGTTACGTACACAAGGAGGATATGTGTAAACGTATTAACGATAACGAAATATATATTTTCAGGTTATATTGAGACGTGAAAATGGTGTTACCGACTTCAATTTACCAATGAAGTCATATGAAGATGGTTTTGGTAATTTAACCAAAGAATTCTGGATGGGGTTATCTTTTCTCAGAGAAATTACACGTGGTGATAGAGTCTTTGACTACTATAGGGTCAGTTTCCAACTTTTTGTGAATGGGAACTTCGCATAGATGTGGAAGACTGGAGTGGAAATATTGCCAATGCTTGCTACAACTGTATTCTCTGTTTACCACAATAAATACAAAATAGAGGTGGGCAGGTATTCTGGAAATGCTGGCAAGTATTTATTTTACCTTTTATTTAATTTACAGCCTAGACATGCGGATTCTCCTCACGCGACCAGATTTGATGTGCCCAAAGTATTATAATGAGCATACGCACTTCATTTCATAGTTAAAGCACCGCCATATTTGGTTTGCATGTCGTTTGTATTTGGAAAGTCTTATGAATATGTATGAAGGTATGTATGTGTTCGTTGTAATTGGCGAGTGAAAACAACAACAGCAACTGTGATGCTCCTTTGTTAATGTTTGTATCCATTGATTTCTTGGACATCACCGAGTTGTATTTTTTGACATAATTGTGAACTGCGCCTACAGCAATCCGATGGTGCGTTTATTTTGGTTGGAAAGCGGGCGTACATAGCCACATGTCTAAGTAATTATGAGCCAGAGTATTGCATTTTTTGTATTTGTATATGCATTGTTACCAGAATTGAGCCAATTGGTGAAAGATACAATTCATACAAATTTAGGGAGCAAGTAGTTCGCTGCAGTTGAATTAAAATATATCTGAACACACAGGAGCTGAATTTGACGTCCAGATGAGCATCCGTTCAACGCTTGACCATGACATGAATAATGCTTATTTGGAAACCTTGCTCAGATTGCCAAAGGAGGATGGTGGTACAATTTTGACACCTCACCTAATCTCTGTGGTTGGTACTGTGAGCCTAAGCTCCTAAATGACTGCACGGGTGCTATGACCTTGGGATGGCTGTCTCCATTGAAGAAAGCGGAAAATGAAAATTCCGACGTCTTGAAAATCCCTGATCAAGAGCAAATGAATTAAAATCTGATATAATAGTCAAGACGAAATATAAGCACCGGGTAGAAATTTAGTACAGATTTTTTTAGTTCATATAGGTCTAATGGAATTTTTTTTGGGTGATGCCAAATTGGTGAATGGGTATTTTTAAAAATTCAATATGGCCGCTATTACCTCTTATTAAAATGGCCATAATTTTGCGCTCTATATCCAGGTCTCCAATCACGAGGAATCGATTGGGAGAGTTAATGGTGTGATTTTATCACAACATTACCATTAAAATCAATACTCCCGTTCGAAATCCAATATCCTTGTTCCTATATAAGTACTTATAAAGTTTAGTTAATGATTTCTGGCATGGTTGTGGTGACCATATTGGAGTTTTAAAAATGCCAGTGTACAAAAGTTTGCACATCCTTTAAATATATTGTCTTACTTAGTACCACTGTTCTTAGGACCTAATAAGCTATAGAAAAAGTCCCCCAGGAGGCTCCATTGGCACCCTTCGGGTTGTGCTATTTCCACCTGATAGCCGTTGAAGACTTTTTTAAGATATACTATTTAGTGGCTTTGAGTAGCATTACGCAGGACTCTGAGAGAGTTACTGTGACTTCTATGTTCTCGTGAAAAAGAAGGACTTGCGTATTGTAATGGGTTACAATGTTTCCTGCCACAACTCAGTCAATGTTAGTTTAGGAAATTGTTAACAGTAAGCATTAAAGCAATAGTAGCACATTTTTTTTTAAGAGCGCCCCCAATTTTCAAAAAATTTGAGATTTTTACACGGTGGCATGTTGGTAAACTGGCTAGTAAAAATATACCTGTGAATGGTTAACCTCTACAATGTCTATGTGTCGCAAACGAAGGAATTTTGTAACTAGAATATTAATATCGGGATCCGATAATAATTCAACGGCTGCTGGAAACGGCCTTCCAATATAAAAATAACCGGAATTAGCGCCATGTACGTATCTACGCTCATATATAGTTGTTTATTGGTTCAGTAAGTCAAGTTAGAGGTTTCTTGAGGTGGCACTATTCTCATGGACGGACATAAACTTAGCATTTCCAGCTCTGCCGTTAAAGAGACATGAGGAGATTTCCAGAAAGAAGCGCCCCCAATTTTTTTCGAACCCGGTTTTTTTCATAATTGGAAAGCTTTCCAGGTATTAGCTCACACTCTGAATGTGAATAAGCTGATACGCCGTCTTGATGTAATAATATGATGATTTAGTACTTTCTGTTCGTGCACGGACGAAAGCCAAAAGCACGGTGTTCGATATTATGGGACAATTACGTAGTCAGGCAAGTCAAAACAGGTTTGATGTTTTCTTTTGTACTGTTGTCCAATAAACCTTCGGAACGTTTCTTGGTAGGTTGGTATACAATTCGATCCTGGCACTTTGAGAAAAATTCGTATCTTAAAAAAATCCCTCCTGTCACTTTAAGCCTTTCGGACCGATAGAACGAAATGGCGTTCTTGCAAATAACATAAATACTGAAAATACATTCAGATATATTTGGTATCTCAAATGGTGAACAATCCAAAAGATGAAGTTTGGTTAATTTTCACGTTTATAATGTGCCTTACAACCGGGCAATGCGTTTTGCTATGGAGAATGCATGTGAATGCTATGCTGAGAGATCTAACCATGTCTTTAGGTGACAGGTTCAAAAATGGAAATTATTATAAATAATTCGGGTAGGATCCCAATTCTAATTACAAAATCGTTTTTAATTTTATTATTTTATAATGATAAATACGCATTTTTTAGGCATTATGAGTTCGCAGGTTCGGTTTTCTAGACCCCAATTACCAACATAGCTGTGCAAATATATCCAATTTCGAAAATGGGGACTCGCTTAAAAAGAATGTTGCTAATATTGCTTTAAGCGGGACTCTGAGAGAGTTACTGTGACTTCTATGTTCTCGTGAAAAAAGAAGGACTTGCGTATTGTAATGGGTTACAATGTTTCCTGTCACAACATAGGGAAATGTTAGTTTAGGAGGATCGTTAACAGTACGCATTAATAAATCGGACAAAACGGCGGTAACGTTTATCAATTGTGTTTTTGTTTTTCTTTTAAGAAATTCACAAGAAAAACGCGACATTCCACTAAATTTTGCAATTCATTACGATATTTGATATTAAACACAGAATTTATTGTTGATTTTAATTTCCTATGTAGTAGTTGAGGACAGTGTGTCATTTGTGGGCTTTTCTGCTACAATTGGAATTTTAAAATGTAGATAATGGGTCCCAGGAATCCAAATCAAATGTTACCATTTTTATTCACTTAAGTTTGGGGCCATCTTGGATTTCAAAAAAATGGCGCCATTTTCAGCATATTTTTGCCTAGATCGGGACTTCTGATCAGGAAAAGAAGGGTCAAATGAGTGGCAATACCCTGTTTTAGATGTCAAGGAACAACAAATATCACATTTAGAAAGTCGCAGATTTATGGTTTCCTACAGGCGGACATCTTCAATTTCAAAATGACGCTATTTTCAACATTTTGCTCTATATCGGACTCTGAGCAACATAGAAAGCTCTCAAGTTGCGGCAAACCCATGTTTGTGATGTCAAGGAACACAAGTATTACATCCGAAAAGTCCACAGATTGTTTCCTTCGGCCGGCCATCGTGAATTTCAAAATGGCTGCCATTTTTAATATATACTTCGACGAATATCTGGACTTCGGAGCAACATAAAAGGCTCCATTTTGGTGGCAACAACCCATGTTTGTGTTGTCAAGACAACTTGATCTATTACATTAGAAAGTCGCCAATTGTTTACTGTAAAATGGCAATCTTGAATTTCAAAATGGTTGCCGAACAGTAAGGCGCTGAAACGTCGACAGGGTATATAAGATCGATCCAACGACCCTGGTTCGACGACCGTTGAGAAGTCGAGTTTCTTGGTCTCTCAAACAGTCTTATAAGGTCGGAAATTGCCAAGTGTGATTAGTGGAATTTCTACTCACTCCCACCCATGCTAGAACTTGTGCAGGTGTATCAGTGGGTGAAGGAGGCTTCTGGTTCGGAGAGTCATGTAAAGCTGTTGGTCCCGTGTCGTCATAGGAGGTCAATTCTGCGGCACGTAAAATGTTGCAGACATCATCGATAAGAGTAGGGGGAACATTCCCGGGTGTTGTTACCTGCACTCATTCACTCTAGGGTATCAGAGTTCCCTTCCAACCCGCACTGGCCATCCCGCGTAGCAGTGTAGGCCTTAATCTACTACTTGGAGATATCCTGGCTAGGTTTACTTATTACAGATCCGCCTGGAAGAATAAAGAAAAATGCAGCTAAAGGAGGTGTGGGGTTTCTGTTCTTCACCAAAGGCTCTCAAGTCACATGCCACCCTTGTCAACTTAAGGAAGGCGCATCCTGAAGCTTACAATGATGGGGTAATCCTGAAACCCAACCGTAATTGTGCCTGCTGGTACCATCCAGATGAAACCGTCTCTCGCTTTTACCATGGACGTCAACTGCCCCGGTTGCAGTTCCAGATAATAACCTTCTGTGATCCTGGCGATTGCGATGCTAACTTGGTCCAGCGGAGGTGGGGTGTACGGGAGGGAATTTGTGAACGGTTTAGCCTTGTTACCACTGGCAACATATCCAAAATCAAGCAAGTAGGGACTGTGGACATACCGTGCCTACTAAATGGAGAACCTGTCCAGCTGAAGTACATTCTGGTCAGAGAGAGGGGGGGATTAACAGCAAAAACAAACTTCTTGCCGGCGTAGGATAAGTTTACCGTCAGAGTAAACCCCCTCCTAGAGATCCCATGAAAAAACAATTGACTGGACAAAGATAGTGGATGATATGGCTCTGCGAGCAGAGTTGTAGCAGAATAAGCATGTCAACACTGTTGTTGATGAGCTGGAAGATTCGCACCCCAGCATAGATATGAAGCCGTCACTTTCGCCCAACAAAGAACTGCATTGGAAGATGCTACTAGAAGAAAAGAAGGCTACTTACTGCCTTTGCCTTCAAATGACAAGCCAGAGAAAATCTACAGCCCAGAAGCAGAACCATACTAAATCCACAGGAAGCTCCAAAAGCATAACCTGGATGCCGCTAAGGATGACACGTTTATGACGCTTACAACCATGGTGCTTGAGAAGCTGTTAGTCAGGTGAAGCCACGTGACACCAAGGCCTACATCTCAAATACAAGCATGCATGTGTCTGGGATGCACGGGAGGGAGATGACTGAAAAAGCAAGCTACCCAATACCCCACCCCTATAAGATCATCACAGGTTGAAAAAAATGAAGAGCGTCTCGACACATGAAGTGTCAGCCTTTTAGTCATTTACTTGGAATAGCAACAGTTCAGAAAACACTAACCTTGATGTGAACTTTCTTCAATCACAAGAGATAGCAGACACCCTTCCTATCAAGACAGGACCTTTCCCTATAAAGGAACTTGATCTGCCTGACGCAGAAGAAACTGCGCAACACCAGACGCTTGGTCCCAACAACATTCATGCAATCTGGAAGAATCTACTTTTTCATGATCAACTGTTGGAATTTTGTAACGACACCTACAACCAGCTGCCTTATTACATTAACGTCGTTCATCACTCCTCTAGCAAAGAAAGGTGACCTCCAACAACTACAAAACTACAGAGAAATCACACACCTCTAAGATCTATAACTCAATGCTGCTCAACAGAATCGTTTCTCCCATAGATCCCATTCTCAGATGAACCAGAGAACCAGAATGGTTTTCGTAAAGGCAGATCAACACTACCTCAGACACTTGCCCTCACAGAAGGATCATAGAAGAGTTGAACATTTCCAAGAGAAAAGCTTCATTTGTGTTGTAGACTTTTCCCAGGCTTTAGAGAGTGTCAATAGAGATGTAATGCTGCATATTCTTACCAACTATGGTGTCCAAGACGAGACTTTCAAAGCAATTGCCATCATGTATTATAACCCATCTAGCTTTGTGCAGACCATGGGTGGGCCCACGAAGGAGTTCCTAACAACTACTGGAATCCTCCAAGGAGATACTCTTGCTCCCTATCTCTTTGTAATGATGGTTGATTACATCCTCAGGCAGTCTTGACATCATGAACAACAAGGGACTTACCATCAAACCCAAACGTTCTTGACGTCACCAAAGTCAGCATCTCACAGACCATAACTATGCAGATGATCAAGCTCTAACAGCCGATCTTATGTGGTGCACAAGATCTACTACCATTACTTGAGAATGCTACAGACAAAGTCGGCCTACATCTAAATGCCAAGATGACGGAATATATGAACGTCAATGAGGAAGATAGTCATCAACCACTACTACCTGCACTACAAACGGTACCCAACTCAAAGAGGTCAGGGATTTCAAGAACCTGGGGTCCTATATTTCCGACAGCAAGAAAGATTTCCTGTCACGCAAAGGACAAGCTTGGAATGCCTGTAATAAACTACACAAGAAATGGCAATCTGGTATCTCCAATTCAAACCAAGCTGAAGTTCTTTAGCGCCTGCGAAGAGAGTATCCTGTTATATGGATGTGAGACCTGGACCATGAAGAAAGAGCTACAAGATAATTTGAATGGCACTTACACCAGGCTTCTTATGCGAGTAAAAAACATATCCTGGCGTGAGCACATGACCAAAGCACAGAATGTGTGGAGATATCCCTCCAATCTCATCTTCGGTTGCCCAACGCCGAGCACAATTTGCCGGTCACTGTTATCGTGCGACTGATCAAGTAGTCTCGGACATCACATGTTGGAGGTTACCATGCCCAAACAGGGGTCGTCGTCCCTTTAACTATATTGATGTGATTGCTCGAGACATGCACTGCAGGATCCATCTGACATTCCCAACTTAATGACGGACAGGGACATTTGGCGGCACTACCAGGTGAACAGCATCTCGGCTGCGGCCGCTAGATAGATAGTTGTAGATATTGGTTTCAATACTTGAAATTGCACTGGAACGTATGGCTAGCAATAACATTGACACCTATATACAAACTTATTAAAACACCCAGAGCTATGACTCTCCCAGGATTCCATGATTTAAGTGGTTCGTGCGAAGTATATGTAAAAAAATAGTAGCCATTTTGGCTGTCGGAAGGAAACAATCTGCGACTCTCTGGATGTAATATATATTTTCCTTAATATCACAAACATGAGTATTGCCACATTTTGAAATTCAAGATGGCCGCCAGAAGGAAACAATTGGCGACTTTCTGGATGTAATATATGTGTTCCTTGACCTCACAAACATGGGTATTGTCACCAATTGGAGCTTTCCATGTTGCTCAGAAGTCCAGATATTGGGCGAAGTATATGTTAAAAATAGCGGCCATATTGAAATTCAAGATGGCCGCCTGAAGGAAACAATCTGTGATTTTTATGTAATATTTGCATTCACTGACATCACAAACATGGGTTTGCCACTACTTTGAGCCTTCTATGTTGATCAGAAGTGCAGATAGAGAGCAAATGGCGGCCATTTTGAAATTTAAGATGGCCACCTGAAGGAAACTATTTGCGACTTTCTGGATGTGATAGTTTGTTCCTTGACATCACAAAATTGGTAAATTGCACCAATTGGGGCCTTCTATGTTGCTCAGAAGTCCAGATATAGAGCGAAATATGTTGAAAATGGTAGCCATTTTGAAAACCAAGATGGCTGCCAAACTGAAGGGATAACAAATGGTAACAATTTGATTTGGATTCCTAGGACTAATATCTCCATTTTAAGACCCAAAATTCCAATTGTAGCAAAAAAGCCAACAAATCTCAAGCCATCAAAACACCGCCCCATACTATAGACACGAAAAATTCCTGAGTGTGTACTTATTATAAGAAATCGGAAAGTATCTTATGGTACTTTGAGTCACAAGTATTTACAGATTTTTTTTTTGGTAAATCCAGATTCAGATTTTTTTTTAAAAAAAGAAGGAAATTGCCTCTATTTACTTGCTTAAAGAGACACTGGCACATTTGAAAAATAGTGCGCTCTCAAGATTGTTCAAATTGATATTTTTGCATAGTTGTAAAGTTTTTATATACATAAGCCCTCACCTGAAATAATTAAGACCAAATCAGCGCCCTTATTTTAGAGCAATTTTATAATAGAACTCCGGAGCTAGACTATTAAAGGATTAGGACATACAAAAAAAAATCGGGGTTAAAATATGAGTTATCTGCAGTACAAAAGTAGTTAAATTTCATGGTTGTTTTTTATTTTTTTTATAAAAAAAATTCCTTTGCTTTGGGATTCCTTCTAAAAATATGTAGCCTTTTTGGTCCAAGACAAATATTGACCAAGCTACGAGAAGGAACCTTTTAACCCATTGTAATTGTTTAAACATTTACACTTCATCCAGATGCATTTGAAGTAAAAAGTGGATGTCTTTTTTTTTGTGAATGAATAAAACACAGTGTTGATTCATAGAAACCAGGATTCATTCCATTTTACCCAAGGCATTATATTTCAAAAGATTGCTAAATTTCAATTTTGCTGCAAATTATTGACATAGGCACATGTGGAAAAATTATTTGTGTATCGCGTGTAAACGAAATGATTATGTTTTCATGACATACTGTAAATTCGGTTTTTAGCCAAATTGAGAAAGATTCTGTTTAGATAGCTAACGTTTTAGCATTTAAACACCATTAATTTGCTAAGTGTTTAATTTCGAAGCATATTTTAGAATTTAAAGATATCAGGGATTTAAATGCTAAACACTAACTACCTAAACGCGAATCTCGTCTCCATTTTCTAAACAGTGCATTTACAGTGCACTCATTGACATTTCACTATGTGTAATATCTATAATAATTGCTATTAAGGGTGATAGAGGATCATAAAGCTAACGGCCAGATTTTCTTTATTTTCAGATATATGTATTTTTCGGTGCAAATGAGAAATCTGAAATAAAAAATGGGGGTCACCGACTTAGTTTTTGAGGTATGACGTGTTCAAAAATCACATTTTTCGGGAAAAATTGTACAGAGCTCTATGGGAAAATGAGAAAAAGACGCCATTTTCCTCATAAAAAATAAACTTCTGACGGCCAGATTTTTTATTTTTTAAATTATGTTAAAGTCATATGTCAGATCTTTAAGACGCATCAATAAAAAGATGGGGGGTCACGACTAGTTTCTTGAAAAAATATGTTCAAAAGGTACCAAAAAATACACCTTTTTTCATTTTCGTGCGTTTTGGTTAACTTGTGTGGGCGCAGCACTCTTCGCGTACTACGCACCAAAACTAGCGCCTGGTGTATACACGCATCATAACCCATCAAACATGATTATATAGAATTTACGGGTTATCGCAGTTTTATAAGTGATTTCACTCCTCATTAAAATGGAACACTATAAGTGACATAAACGTTCAGAAATAACAAAAAAATTAAAATTCACAAAAAGGTAATAGAAAGATGTTTCCATAATATGTTTTATGTCCGTTAAGATTTTTTTAAAAACTTCTACCACACCACAAAATAAATGATGTCAGTGAAATTCACTGACCATCTAGGATTTGAACAAAAAAAATCTTCATGTTTATGTATATTCAATTTACCCAAACGTTTGAGCTTCTTTATTTCACGTTAATATAATTAGTTTTATGGTATCGCTAGTCCGATAATTGGAACGTTTTTCTATTCCAAATTGTATGTAAAATGTCCGCTTTTCCGAATATGTAATAAGGTTCGATATACGAGTTTAAAGAAAAGCTCGCTTTTCCAAGCTGAAAGGTTCGCTATTCCAAACCAGATACCGGGGCCGCTGTTTTTCTATTTTCCGAATTTCAAAAGGTTCGCTATTCAAAAATTTTTAATGAACACAATTGATTTGTAGAGACAATTTTATGATTAAGATCAAGTTTTAGTTTCAAGGATTAGGGTTAGTTTTAGGGTTGGCCTGTCGGTTAAAGGTTGCCAAACAATTTGAATTGGTGTCATCACCACCAAAAACAGAGGAAAACTAGTCTGATGTGAAGATCGATTTTGTTTGTTCTGCCCAGTTGGGTTTTCTAAAATGTGGGAATGAAAAACGTTTTCTCAAAATAATAGTGAAAATCGTGCAGGCGCGGCTTAAAGTATTATATATAATTTATATGTTCATTGCAGGGTTCTTCGATCTTCTAAGGTTCATTATTCCGAAGCGTTCGTAAGTCATCACCCTGCCAAGTCTGGTACATAGGGAAAATATTTTTTTTAATTACTGAATGAGCTCTTGAAATCAAAAATTCAACGACCCTCAATGAAAAATGCGCTTACATTTCTTCGTTTTTTCTCCTGGTTCTCGAAATGTTGAGTTTATGTGGGGTGAAAAGATACCGTGGTATAATTTCATTAAAGCGATTTTTTGTGGAATTACCCGAAAAGCACGGTGAAAAAAAAAGAGCACACAAAATTAATCCAAAACACGAATGCAAAACTGCAGGAAGAATGCAACAACTACATGATGAAACCACGCGCTTAGCGGTTACACGCATCTCAAAAAAACATTCGACGCACATAGCGAGTGCGTAAGTATTACGCTAAACGATGCGCAGCTGCAAATAGGTGTGCGTACGGCAAAGGACCCTATCACCCTTAAATAAGACGGATACAGAAGTAGAATAATAGGGCTCAAAATGAATAAATATTACTATTCATCATTAAATTAGAAAGGTAGGAAAGTAAAATGTCGAACATATTTATCTATAACCTTAAAATGTATGCAAAAGAGCATGTTTGAACTTGAACTTGATATAAGAAATGTTAACACTTAAGGGGACAAGGTTCCCGACTCCCGTTTGTGGACAAGGGTGGGGTCCATGGACCTGCCATGTCATTACCAGGTTCCATAGGAATTTCTCAAGAAAATTATCCAATATATGATGTGGGTCATAAGACAATACAATTAAGGAATAAATTAGAAATTTCACAAAGAAACTAGAATTGAGTGCCAAAAACATTCGGAACAAAGGGAAAACGGGCACAATTAAAAACGGTCCGTTTATACAAAATAATAGGTGGAATATGAGTTTTAGACGGTCCAATCTACCTATACTGAACCCATATATTGCATTTGTAATGGGTCATATTTTTAAGGGGGACATTATCTGCGTTTAAACTATGCATAGGTTTATTCAGGGGCCATAAGGATCAGTATATAAAGTTTAACTGAATATTACATTTAATTACCTGAATATGTAAATACTTAAATTGGAGGAATATTTATGAAAGCTGGCTTTAATAAGTTTATTATTTACTGACACTCCCTTTGGTGGAACAAGGGGTGGGGGAGAGGTACTAGGTGAATAAAAGATATCCATGATCAATTTGCTTAGTATGGTTTATTCAAATAAGAAAACGTACCGATTAAATGGATTATACTTTTTAATATTATTACAAAACATGGGTTGTACTGTAAATGAACTTTATTATAATGTACGTTTGTTAGTCTTTCAATAAGTTACATAAGCTATACACTGAATTCCTACCCAACCCCTTAAAAAACCTAACAAATAACAGGTGTACTGACCCTAGATCTTTTTAAAAAAAGGCCTAGAACCGGTTGGGACAAAGAAATTCAGATTTAACAGCACTTTTCAAACGTCCCAAACATGGTATATTAGAACTCCGGAATAGTATCCTTAAAGGTCCACCCCCCCCCCCCCGTCCCCCCCCCGGGAAATGCAAATAGAATTGATGTGGTTGTGTCAAGTCTACCAAGGTGGGACCAGAAAACATTCAATATTTTTGGGTTGGTGATGGAAACATCATTGTGTTATCATGATTTCCAGGGAGTTAAATAGAACCATCCCCAGGTGACTGGTGTATTCATGACACTGACTGAAAAATCAATCGTTCATAATTGATGTCACTTGGTAGTGTATTCTTTTTTTGGCCCGGTTTTTGGAAGGGAATGTCCATAAAGATTTGGAGTAGGTTATCTCTCATTCCTGGGACTCCTTTAAGGGCCAAGTCCTAGCAAATTTGAGGCCTTGGGTCCATACGTTCGTTATGACGAAGAGACTCTTTGAACATATTTTGATTCAAACTCATATTGAGAAATATCGTGTTAAAACTTCAAAAGCGGATCGTAGGCCCTTTGAAAATAAACGAATGATTCCATGAACTGAACGAGAGGTTAGCGACTTATTTCAAGAAAGTCGTGCCATGGAAATTTAAAAAGCTTGCTGTGCCCTTTCCATTGAAGAAACTAAGATGTAATGCAGGTTTTCGTCGTAAATTGTCAGTTTGGTTTTCTTTAATACTAGAATAGTATTAACTTTGTCATTTAAATATAAAATATCATGACGAAGCCACTGTGACAATTTCCCTATTGAAGTCGGCAAAATGCAGTACAACTGCACCTCCTTTATATATTTGGTTTAATACAAAAAAAGGTGGAATGCCACGGGGCATTCCGAAGTAGCAATTTCAACACGTTGTTATTCTGGTAACTTCATTGACATGCTTCACCTTAGTCGGGATTACTATACCTACTCATGTCGAAAGCTAAACTAGCCAAGTAAAGGCCATACCACCTTGGCCTGATAATAATGAACGTTACATGAATTAAGAAATCCTATCAAGATGAATTTAAAGCGGATGTATACACAAATTTCCGATGATGTAGGATGATTCTAAATCCCAAGCACCAGTATTCGGTATCAGTAAAAACACCTTTTATATTGGTTTTCTCCATTTGGCAAAACGGAAACGGTTCATTGCACCAATATGCAACATAAATGTATTTATTGGGCCAAACATACATGTATTTATTTTAAAACAATAAAGAAATCTGCTACAAATATTTTATTTGATAACTTGAAAAATATATTGTAATGAGCGATAGCTAAGTGCTCACAGAAAGTAATTATCAAATAATTAAACTGTGGATTTTCATTGTTTTTTTGCAGTAAATATCTCAAATTCCATTAAAAAAAATAGAATATAGAATTATCCTAGTGGCCATTTAAGTAGCATTACTAATATCTTGATATTTCCTTCAACTACCAGCTTAAACTGAAAGATTTTAAATATTATAACAAATTCTTGCATGGGGCCAGATGAGAATCTTTAGGTACTACGATCTACCATTATGTCGTGCTGAGCGGGTTACTTCTTAATATATCCGTTAGGTGTAAATATTCACAAAAATCTTGATATTCTGTTCCTAAAGAAAAAGAGTAAAAAAAAGTACAGTACCAATCCTGGTGCACTGTGGTGTAGTTGTTTTTTAAATTTCTAGCGTTCTCGTGTTGCCAATGTTCCAAGATGTGAATATCAAGTTATATTAAAGTTTAACAATATCAATAATTATTGAACCCTGTGTCGGACAAATTTTTACCAATAAAATAGTCTATATATGTCAACAACAGTGGAAAGTATAGTATCCATAAAAATTACAATATTTACAAACATGCCATATGTTTATACCAGTCGGTCAAACATATAAAAACATCAAAGTAGTAACTGTTAGAATCGGAGAACCAGAAGCTAAACAACATCCGCGACCTTATTTCATTAAGCCTGGCTGAAAAAAATCACTTTCCGATTAGCGTCCGCTAGGTAAAGCACATGGGATTACTTGATTCACTTGTAGCGTTTTCTTCATCTGTCGTCGTCATCATCATCAGTTCGTTTCTATCAGTTGGGCAGTTTTGGGCTTGAATAATTGGGGCTTGTACCCTGCATGGTTTCATAACCCAAAACACTTCTCGCATACCATCCATGTTATCCTGGGTTAAATTGAATTCAGCTTTTTGTGCGTAAACGTCACTGCATAAAGTTCGTTAGTTGAATAGCACCATTAACAAGCACAATGTAAGATTGTCCTAGGTCCAGTTGAGGTGTTGGCTGCGCGCAGTTCGGACTCAGTGCGGTTGAAACGGTGATGTTTATAGTCATTGGAAGTTTGGCATCTTGTCCGTTACTTTTATACACACAAAACACGGATATAAATTCCGCCTTGTAATGAAGCTGTCCAGGATATATAAATCTTACTTGCCAGCAATAACGTTATCCGACCTCGCTCTGGAGTCATGTTTTCTCCTCCCAATTCCGGTGTCATATATACATCCCCGAGATGAAGAAATAGACTCATCAGTATCAGTACAGCCAGCAGAAAATGAAAATGGTTTGAACAAGGTAAAGCCCCATTGTTATGATGATATCACAAAGTATGAAGGCCGAGTTCAATCACACCACGTACATACAGAACACTTAATTCACTCCTGCGGTTTTCGATAATTAGTAATCTGGTATGCATCACCAGTTTTACAACTCGTCTAATTATACACATCCTGCTTTAGAATCTTAACAGATACGTTCTTTGGGCATACGGTTAAACAGTTCAAGTAAATATCCAATCGATCATGTTCACGCCTTAAGGAGTAATCGTCATCAGGGGTCAATTGCAAATTCAACTTCGAGTTGAAATACTTTCAACATTAATCGGGTAGGGATCTTTTTCAATCGAAGATTGAATAAAGTCGGAGTGGATAAAAGCCCACAACATTCAAGTACCCTAGCATATGGAAGCACGCAAAATGAGTGGCAGAATACACAGTCATGCACAGAAGTGGGTGGTTGTCTCATTAGCAGTACAAATCTCTGGTCCAATTATGTTAAGAATTAAGACCTGGTATAGCCTTAATAGGAAATTCGTTAACATTTTAGCACGCTAGAGCAAAATTTAATGGTGGAAAGCCCACCCATCACCGTATAGCAGTAACAAGGGGAAATAGTGTGCCCTAGTTTCCCGATATAAACCATGTAGTATTTCTTTTATTTACACCTCACTGTGACCCTGGGGACGAGGTTGTAGGGAAATAGTCAATCTATTTCCTAGGGAGGAAATTGCAAGCGTAATAGGAATCAGCCAAGAAAATAGCATGTTCTTCGTATGAATATCATGAGGTGTAAAAAATACAATCCAAACACCCTGGTGGGGAAAAACGGATCGGTGTGGTGACGTGTGTACGTGTGTGTGTGGAGCAAAACCATTAGTCCAGGTGATCTTCTACTTCATTGCCACAGAAAGGTCCTTTCATACGTTCATCTTGTTATTCTCTGCCAAACAACGAATCCGGCGATATAAACCCCAAACATCTGTAGGTATTCTGTCTGCCACAGAGGATTTGTATGTTATATATCATTGGGTTTACTACAGAGTTAACAATAGAGTAAAATATCGGCCATCCATAACCACTGTTACATATCGAGCTTGTCCTCACGGGCAGTCCTCACAGATTCAATACCAATTGAACGAGTAGAGTAGTTTGAAAAGGGGTTTGACAGAGAAAGAAAACAATGGCATTGACAGTCACATTAATGTACGTGGTTTCTAACTTTTAACGAAAGTAAGATACGCAGCGCTCTGCTCAGATCGCAGAGTCGCACGTGCAAACTCGAAAAATTTCCAGCACATGATGAAAATGGAAATCATACAGATGTAATGAACCAACCAAATATTACGTGCAAATAAGAAATAGTGCCCACCATACTTGAGGTGAACATAATGCAAACTCGGTAGGATAGTCGATATATCTGTCTTCGTCTGGCCAAGTGCCAAATAGATTTTGAAATGAGAGTTCGTAGGAAGTGAGAAACAAGCAACAACGAAAGCCGCCTGACCAGGTGGACGGCTGCTATTGTCAATGTACGTCGTCTGCTTTTCACCAAGCATGATTGGGGTATTGGATGCATATGGCACAGTATCTGTCAGCTGTCACTGCAGTAACAAAACAGATAGAAGCAAAATAGTAAAACCTGACACAACATTTGATAATGATACAACCAGATCCAGATCCCGCTATGGCGCGTGCGGTCGTTCTCAATGGGTGACAGGTTGAACTGGACAATCTCTTCTCCCAGACCGCACGAGAAAATACCATCTGCAACTGCTAGTTTGCCTAGTAAAAGCTTAGTTGGTCTGTCATATGTTTGGAGTATATACAAACTACCAAATACATTAGATTGTTTATAATGCCATAGGGTAGGATACAAATTGCATTGATCTTTGGTTCAGTTTCGGTATAGAGAAACGTGTCAACGTACTTTGGGTTACTGAATCAATGTCCTCTTCACGAGAATTCCGGATGGTGCTCGGTGGTGATCGTCCATCATGGAATCTAATCTTTAAAAATTTCGCTTTTACCTCTCGCCTGTGTCCCCTCTGTTTATCACCGCTACTTATACCGGGACAATCATAACTAGCTAAGAGGGCGATGACGCGCGTTTAACTCGAAGTGCGCAAATTATAATCTAATATCGCTATTGATTGATATATTGTATCGTTAGCACAAAATAAATATTGACTAGAATACGAAGAAAGACGTTAATTCTCCAGCCAATACTCACCGTATTTGGAGATTTCCAATCCAAGAACCAATAAATGTAGAAGTGGGTGCACTAGAGCAATGGTGTTCTTTAAGTATTTACCAGTCAGCTAATTTAAATGGATCGGTTATCTGGTATTTATAACCCGCATCACATAATTTGACTATTCAACTGTCTCTTTTATTTGTGTTCGCTGTTAAATGAAAAACTCCGTGATATCGCAAGTTGAGAATATAAGGTTCTGACTGACGGTTTTTGTGAGATAATGCTATTTTTTGGAAATTTGCATTTTTGGTAGTCTTTAAAATGTGTATGTTTTTTAGGTTTAACAAAAGGAATTTGTTAGGATACCACTTACGAAAGATTTCCTTTGTTTTTATAATGCGAACTTAATGTTCATATTTCCAATGAATCAAAAGTGAGTTAGAACTTTTAACCTTGTGACAACTAAACATCCTATCCTTAACTTCGTATACAAAACCTTAAGCTCACGGTGGTCCTGCTTACCGACATCCGAATTAATTTTCATTTGGTATAGACCGGTATTTAATAGCCAGCCTTATTGGTGGACAAGATAGACGCATTCCAGTACTACAATACATTCACCTGTCAATCGACCCTGTGCAATCGCTAAACTTGGATCGATTGACAGCTTAATGGATTGTAGTACTGGAATGTATGCAATCTTGTCCGCCAACATGTCTGGTGGGTGAGCATATTGAATACGTCTATAGTGTATTATTGTTGACATTGACGCGCACTTATGGCACTTTGGGACAGAGCAGTTTGATTGATTAGAATGAGGGGCAGTTTGATACACCCAGTCGTCATCATACATTTGAGTTGAAGTGTAGTTTTAATTTGAATGTTTAAGTTTAAGAACATCCAGGCCTGTCTTTGATCATGTCAAGGAAGGCGATAGGGCCAACAAGGATACCTTGGGATATTTTTCCTAACAGAACAATCCAGTCTGACAATAATAATCATTTTTGCCTTTGCTGCCTCAGTTAGTAAGGAGGTCCAACCACTCGACATCATTTGGAATTGGGAGGCAGTTAATTTTAACCTATCAAAATGGCACTCGACGGTATTTTATCATATTTGCAAAACATTCCGAGAAATTTTCTTCTGCGCTTTGATATACGGAATGATCGTCAAACGATATTAGGAGGACGGGACACGTAAGAGCATTACCTCACGCCAATCACTTAGCAGTCGTGAAGGAGATCTATGGCTATCAAACGAATGTTTCTTCGAGTGATCATATCTTTGTGTGATCAAAGGAATGTTTCCTTAGTTGCATTCCATTGACTGCCCATCGCAACATTTACAATTCTCGGGGGGAACTTCTCCTCTGTGCCGCTGATGCACCGCCCCCGGGCACCGCATCACAATCTCCTCTTCAAAAATAACACTCTCGTGAAAAATAACAATCAATACTGTTCTTCTTCAGTAGAGTCATGAATCAAGGCTAAAAGACATCCCCTGCAATGAACAAACAAAGACCTCTAGTGAGAGATTCATCACCTTCTAACCATGCCCAAATAGGTGGGAAGTACGTTCGAATGAATGGTTGGCGAATTAATAGAGTACAACATTGAGAAAGTATTCCTTTACGCTGTAGTCTTAGGAAGCAAGACTTTTCAACACTTCTATAAAAAGTTATTTTCAATTCAGTTGAATTGACACATCATTTGGTCCTGAGTATGAGTTTGAAATAAATAACCCTGTTGGGACCCTGTTGAATAATTGCAAGTGACCTGTCGGCATTGAAAAGGCACATCGCACACAAATATTTACAGAGATGTATTATTATTATTTACGCTACAGCGTGCCATCGAGATCAAAGCGAGTGGCTTGTTGGTGCAAGCGTTCATGAATTTTTTCTTCTCTAGGTTGCTTCTCATGAAGCCTGTCTGGAGTTAGATTGGATTTGGAACAGTCAAGAGTTTTCAACCCTACTATGAATGTTTGCAGATCACACATTTACGTGTCGTCTTGGCACACAGCGCCGGTGTAAAGAAGAAACGCGGTGTCCCCATGGAGAGAGTGTCCTAGCTACTATAGCACATGTACGGAATAAACCCCCGTGATTTTGTAGACGAGGCCATTTTGAAACAATGAGAGTACAAACACTCAATGGAGAACACAATAGACGATGGGTGGTAGGAAATCGTCACACGGGGCAATGTATATATGACACCGGGCAGTGTGAATCTGACAAAACCTGGCAAAAACTTCACTGCGCTTGGAGTTATCAACCACATCATAATCGGCAAAGTGTGGGAAAACTCCACGTACACACATTGTCAGACGTAGCGTTGATTCGGATTTTTTGCACATTGCGGTACACTGGAGATGGCAAATGCTTGACCTATCGTAACGATTTTACGCCACCAAATATCCTAACTAAATTGTATAGTTAGCTGAATAGTTTATAATAGAGGTTTATATTTGGGAAAAAGACGAAAAAAAAAAAAAACATGAAAAGTATATCCAACAAGCAATTTTCTTACATTATCAGCTCTTTTATCAGCTGGCTCAATTCTTGAATTGCTGCCATTGTCAAGTCATGCCCCACGTCAGGCTTACAAAACTAGTGAGCTAAGGGGTCTTTTTTGTCAGGAGCCCGTTTTAACATCAGATTGACCACATGCATTCTGTGATTTCGCGATATACAAGGTACCGCGAATGAAACGTTTTTTTTTTTATTCTTTTTAAGCTAATGAGCAGAGCCTTTAACACCGCGTTTGACTGCAAGGGAAGAGTCACATGACGTAGCGCATGTCTAAGACTAGCCGGCCAATTAGCGATGAGGATACGGAATAGGTGGCACTGTTGTCCCAGCAATAGAGATGATATGGGAGGCGTTCGTTTAAATGTGTTAAGATATCTACTTATTCAATGAAATTATAAATTTTATTTGATCGGGCCATGAACTAACGTTGCTGTCCTTTTTCTGCGTGGACTTCTGGGATAGTAATTGTATTTCGCGCGTGTATTAGCAAACCATTTCAGCACGACATCACCTCGTTTTATAATGAATTGTATACATTTTGCCTTAGCAAATTATAAATTCCTTTAAAATGGCTATTGAGCATTGTTAAGAGGCCAATAAAACTAGAGATTGTGTTTACTTCAAAATAGCTACTTCGAAGCTGAAATGACGAAGCTTTCACTAAAAACAAGCAAACAATAAACAACGGTTTGACGCTCAGTCTTTTGGTATTTATTTAGAATTCCAAATTGGCTATAAAGTAATCAAAATGGTAGAAAAGCCGAGGGAAAGGAAGTAGCCAAGCTCCGTAGGAAACCGCTGCGTTGTTGGAGGCTGTCGTAACACCAGGGGTTCCCCCTTCCGTGTATGCGATGCCATTGAAACATTAGCTACACACGGCGAGCTTTATCTGTAACAATGATGTCGAGTCATGGTTTTCTTTTTGATATTTTACACGCTTATTTCAGAAAGAGTACTAAACTTACCAATCTGAAAAAGGGTTTTCTAACCGGTTTCTAACAGCTAGCTTCAGGAGCCGCCTCATATTCTTCTCTTTTTACGCTACAACGGGTTTATAGAGACCAAACTCTACGGCAGCTAGCGGTGCATGCATCATCCCCTGTCACTTCGCCGGTGTCCTCGCCGGGAAATACCCCGGCTGGCTCTTCGCTATCCGGGGTACCTCCGAACGATGGATATCTCAATTCAAATTCTAATTCCTCATCTTCATATCTTGGACCCGGGCTTTAGCTTTCACTCATTTTGGTTGAAGATGAAAGACTAGGCTAAGAAGTTGATTCCAACCAGTTGTGCGTGCGTTTAGTACAGAATCTATTGATAGGAAGTGCCTTTGCGTCACTTTATTTACGTCACAGGCATAGTGCCCAATTTGAAGAATTTCATTTTGTTTTATAGGAGGTCTAGAAAAATAATCTTTTCAGTGTAATTGTGACTTATCTGTAGCAGTTTGGAAATAAAACTGATGTTTTCTCGTTTTATTTATATCAAAAGCTTTCTATTAATATGTAATTATAATTTCATGTTATGTGGACTTTAAGATTTTACAGTTCATGGGAATATTCTAAGTTCTAAAGATAACTTTGTTCAAGACGACTGGGTTTGTCCCTCAACGACACTAAAATTGTGCAGTAATCTAAATTATACCAGCTAGAGTCTGTCTGTCGCAAATGTCCACTTTTAGGACCGCAAACTGGAATCCCTTTTCACCCCAAAACAAGCTCTTTTGGTTTGGAAAAAAAAAAAAAAAACAGCAGACAGTTCAAGCCCCTGTGGTATCCAAAATCTAGAGATAAATTCTGCTGGGAAAGAGTCTTTCCAGTGATCTCTCCTTATATACACAATATTTCACAAATAGTATTTTCTAATACTTAAAAAGAGGTATTACAACATCATCATGCATAAACATAGCCTAACACTGGCCAATTGGATCGCACACAAATGTCATTATATGCATTGCATCTTACATTGATGACATGATGAGAAACTACCTATTTTGCAATCTAGAATGATCTGAAAGGATAAACTTTGCTCATTTTCTAAATCTAGCATTTGGAGAATTCTGTTCATCTCTTGCACAATATACGGGATCAACAGCTTAACGTCCAAAGGGTATGATGTTTCATGATTGGTTTGCCCAATTCCAAGTGAATCACGGGGAGAACGAAGTTTAGATTTTTAATCAGCTCTAATCGATGGATTTTACAAAAACATAAATCCATAATTGAGTACATGAAGATGAATAAATCCAGTAAGATGCCGCACCAGGAGTTGAACCGGAAAACTTTTGCTCCAGAGGCAAACATTTTAACAACTAAACAACACTCTTCATTCACGGGAGCTCGGGAGTGTGTACGTATTCACATACCATAGAGGTTTTTTCTGTAAAGTTATGCGATAAGTGTAACGCGTTATGTAAAGTTACGCAATAAGTGTAACGCGATAACAATTATTTAAAATGCGTATTTAGCCTCATTATATTGACATTCAAAGCCTCCCTCCTTCATATGATGGGGAGCAAATCGAACAATGTAATGTATACAACTACCGATAAGCACAAAACATGTAAAACAAGTTCAAAAATGTGCTTACTGGTTTGTTTACATTTAATAATTTGTTAATCTTGTGTAATTTCACCCATTCTCAATCATTTGCAACAGAAGATATTTAACGTTTGTATTTCTTTTGCCATAAAAAACAGCAAATTAAGCCACGTAAGTTACAGAAAACGTAACGGTATTCTTGTCTGCACTGAGCGTTTGTAACATTATAAACTATTGGGTTTACTACAGAGTTGATGTACAGAAGGATACTGGAAATCCACGCCCACTTGTTCCACAACGCGCTAGTGCACAGTGACGGGCATTCCAATGCTTCAAATACAATTTCAGTGAGAAGTGTAGACTGATAGGGTGCTTGGCAAAGAAAGAAAACAATAGCATTAGCTGTCAACATGAACGCAACATGGTTCCTTACTCTTAATGAACTTTCGTGCGAAGCAGTACTTTGCTGACATCGTCGAGTACGCTTGTGTAGACTTCGACATATCTTCCAGCACATAACGAAGACAGATACCATGCAGACATTCACGAATATAAATATAAAGATCTTATAAACAAACGAAGGCCACCACACTTCATATGTACATAGAGCAAACTCTTCAGGATAGTTAATGAACATGTCTTCTTCTGGCCATATGGCACAGTAAGTTTAAAATGATAAAATGTAGTAATAGAAATGCTTGAAATAACGAAAGCCAGTGCCCAAGTCACGGCTGCTGTAGTGAACGTACGTCTTCTACTTTTTCCAACCTGATGTCTTATTGGATAGCAAACGGCTAAATACCTGTCTGCTGTCACTACCATCACTATTAAAATAGAAGCAATAAAGCAATACCAATCGAAGAATACAAGAACGCAAGCAATTCGTCCTCCATAATGGCAGTCATTTCGTATGGGCGAGAAGTGCAACTGAATAATCTCTTTTCCCAGACCAATGATAAGAAAAACAGTGTCTGCAACTGCTAAATTGGCTAAGTAGAAGTTAGTTGTGGTTTTCATACGATGCGACAACATACAAACCATTAGAAACATTACATTACTTATTACGCCACAGGATACGATTACTGGATACAATATTTCGCTTATCTGTTCAGCTGATGAGCTGTAGAGGTACCGATTCACATTGTTTGGATCGCTAAAATTAACCATCTCCTTACATGAGTTGTTCAGATTGCTTGAATCGAAATATGCCATTATATACGCAGATGCAGTAGTTCGCATTAATGTCATACAACTTATTAGCAGTCATAAGTAGATCTGCAGCAATCAAAAGAACGTTTCTCTGTCGTAGGCCGAATCCTTAACCCGATCAGTTGCAATTTCTAAATGTGGACAGTACAGTATTACTTATTTGCCAAGGTCTTTTTTCTCATGAGCTCATGTGTAAAAACACATTTCGATCAATTGTTTATTGCCATCAATAATCACGTCATGTCAAGAGCGCAATCACTTTTAGGGATATTTGTCTAGAATCTCACCTACAGTATTTGGCACTTCTTATAATTAAATCTCTTAATGATGGATTATTACTCCTTTACTGTCACTTGGAAACCAATAAGAGCAGGAGCAGAATATCATAGGGGCCTTATTTAAGGAAATCGTTTACCACTCACTACAGAAAAGGGTTAATACCTTTGGTAGTTAGTATGGCCCCTCTGTATCAATGCTAGGTAGGTATAGTACTCTCAAATTGTGGTGTCACTTTTACAATAGGGCCAATTTAAGGTTACTCAGTGATCAAACTTTTAAAATGATCCAATCAAGTTAATCTGATTATATTTTAAATACTTGCAAATTATTGCTTGAGGAAAGAAAACTCCCAAAATGTATAGTTTTGATTATGTTAAATGTTTTACTTACCGAGATAAGGGTCAAAGAAGGTCAATGCCAATTGAATTATGTTGCCCTATGAACCTATTTTGTCGCATAACATAAAAACGATGCATTGCAGATGCTACAAACTATTCCTTATTTTGACACATTAAGCTAAATGAACAACTTCTTTTTTTACCAAAATTTGAGCAACTTCTGATTGTGACCCTGTACAAATGGAAATTGACTTTTTTATTATTTTAGCCATTTTCACCCTATAACTCCAAAACCAATGGAATGGTCATAGATTGGACAAACTATACATTGTTTGGACTCCTTATGACTAGACGCACAATAAGTCATACATTTCGACATGATTGGAGCACTTTAAAAGTTTGATCCCAGTGTAACCTTAAATTGGCCCCTATTTGAAACAGTGATACCACAATTTTAGAAAACTAACTACCTAGCATTGGTATAGAGGGTCCATACTAACTACCAAAGGTGTTAACACCGCAGGAGTTAACACCATGTGGTCGAAATATGCGTTGCAGTGGTTCGGTGACACTTTGCACTCAGGGGATGCCTACATTGCCTTTGGGTCTTTGTATGTTGGGTTTAAGAAGCCTGCGGTCCTTGCGAGCTGTGTTGTGTTTAACCGTATCCCGCGCGCAATTTTGGTAGCCGCAGATGGCTAAAGATCTGAGAACTCTCGACAATTCCTGTTGTCTATCCTCTTCTTTGTACACGATAGTCTCAGCTCTATCACTGAGTATGCAAATAACTTCAATGTTGTGCTGTAGCGGATGGTGAGAAGAGAACGCCAAATATTGGGTGGGTTTCCGGTAGAACCTGGAAACTGAGTTGGCCGATGTATACCACACATGCAGGATCATAAGACAATAACAATTAAGCAATAAAATTACAATTCCACAAAACACCCTGATTTGTTTTCAAATCAGGGGAAAAAAACACGGCCCCGTTTCCACAAAATATATATGTGCAATGAAAAAGTTGTTAGCTGCTCACCTAGATTATACAAAGACATATGATCAGTTATTTTTTAGACAAATTTATGATACGTGTCAGAGATGGCAGAATGGTGCCAATGTGCTGTTTGAATAACCATGTTGGCAACGGATCGAGCTGGCAGGTCTTTGTAGAGGAACAAGAGACAAGATTATGAACATCGTCGGAGAGGAGTGTAAACTCAGAAAGGATATGTGATCAGTTGGATCAACAGAGTGATTTGAAGTAGCACATTGACTACTGGACATAGTGATCATCACTGCCACTATCAAGAGTTCTGCGTATTTTGGTAACCTTATCATGGAAGAAGTTGGCAAATTTTTCACCTAACATTTAGTTGAGTTAGAAGATGGTAGAACACGGGTGTTCTTGTTAAGCAATGTATTTACAGTTTGAAACATCCTTAATAGAAGCATTCTGAAACTTTTCTTTGTAATATGATACTTTGCATTTTCAATAGCTTTGTTGCAGCGTAATCTCTGATTGGCATAAGCCTGTCTGTCTTCTTTCCTCAACAATTTGATCGTTATACCATGGAAAGCGAGGTCTAATGGTACGAGTCTTTGTGCGCAATGGAGCATGGCGATCAAGAACACAGCGAACTCTACTACCAAACTATGTCACAAGATTGTTGACATCGTCTTGGAGAACAAAGAGCAAATCACTAGAAAGACAGAGTCAAATTGATCATGAATTTATACCTACGTAGTTGCGTAAAGTTAACAGTTTTTCTTTGACAGCAGAGGGTCTCTTTTTCCTTATGAAGCAGTGGATCATGTATGGTCAGGTGAATCTTCACAAAGGTTTAGCCAAAGTGATGATATTTTCACCAAAGTCTTGCTATAACAAGGTCCAGCGTATGGCCTGAACGATGCGTGGGGCCATACACATTTGGTAAAACCCAGGTTTCATCCTGGAAGCATAACGTTTTGAAGTCCCATTCAGTTGTGATAAACATGTAGTTAAAATTTCCTGCGATGACCACCTTCAGGGGAAGAAGAGCAACTATACCCAAAAGGTCATCAATTCTTTCAGGAACGTGGATGCCAGTAACTGATTTTTCTTTGAAGGGGCGGAAAACAACTAAAACTGATCCTCTAACTGGGTCGACTATAGAGATAATGCTCAAAGTTTAAATTTTCTTTGATATCAGCTGAGTGAAATTCAACAGACAACTTGGCATAATGGCAATCCCGGGCCGTGATCAGATGTCCCACGGGGCATTGTGGAAAGTGAACCCTGGTGGTGTACATTCACCCATCACAACATCATTTTCGTTTAAACCAGTTTCTTCTGTTAGGAATACAATGTCAATGTCATTGTGTATTATGGAGTTCCGATTAGAAGTATCCTTATTCTTTCAGACAGTGGCGTAGCCAGCTTTTTTTCAGGGGGGACAAGGGTGGGCACACACCTTTCAGGGGGGGCAAGCAGAATTAAAAATTTGTTAGTATAGCACATGGCCTATGTAAATCACCTAAATTTTCAGCAGGGGGGCAATGGGGGGGGGGGCAAGATTCCACAGGGGGGGCGGGGGCAGCTGCCCCCCCTGCCCCCCCTCGCTACGCCACTGTTTCAGATGAGCTCAAGACAATGTTCATTAAATAACTAATGCCAATGTCCATCAAGTGTGAACCCATTACTAGATCAAAGTACATACCGTTGTTTTTAATAACGAAATACATCTGAACAAAGAAATAGAGTCCCTGTATGTGTCCCCTATGTAGAGATAGTACCTGCCTTTTGGCTTTAGCACACTGAATAATATCACCAGTCTTTTCTGCTATCAGTTACTTGGTCTTGGTAGAATCAATCCCACACCCTGTGGGGAAACGGATGAATGGGGTGATGTGTTAACACGTGTGTGGTGTGAAGCAAAACTATTTAGTCCAGTTGATCTTCTACTTCATTTCCACAGAAGGTCTTTCATACTGTTCATCTTTGTTCTTCTCTGCCAAACAACGAATCCGGCGACATAACACAGAACATCTGTAAGTATTCCTGTCTGCACAGAGGTTTGTAATGTTATATATTATTGGGTTTACTACAGAGTTTACAGAGTCACATTCCCGGCAATCCTAACCACTTGTTCCATATCGAGCTTGTCCTCAACGGGCAGGTCCTCAAGAGTTCAATACAATGGAACGCAGTAGAGTTGTTTGTGAAAAGGGGTTTGAGAAAAAAGAAAACAATGGCATGTAAGTTCAACATTATGCTACGTGGGTTTCTAACTTTCAACGAACGTTCAAGATACGCAGCGCTCTGCTGAGATCGCAGAGTCCGCACGTGCAAACTTACAAAAATTTTACAGACATGATTGAAAATGGAAATTCATTACAGAGGTTATTAACATAACCAATCTACGGAAACAGAAAGGTTGCCCACCATACTGAGGTGAAACATAACGCAAATTTAGGTAGTCGCCTATCTGTCTCATATGGCCAGGCCTGCACAATAGAGTTTGAAATGAGAGTCGTAGGAAGTGAGAAACAAGCAACAACGAACGCCGCGCAGTGGGGGTGCGATTGTAAAGGTACGTCGTCTTACTTTTTCCAAGGCTGGTGGGTAGTGGATTGCATATGCAGAGTATCTGTCAGCTGTCACTGCAGTAACGATACAGATAGAAGCAAAATAGTAAAACCAGACACAAAATTTGAGATGATAAAACCAGATCTTCCGCATAAGGGGCGGGTCGTTCTCAAGGGGAAGGTTGAAATTGACAAGTCCTCTCCCAGACCGACTACGAGAAATACCATATCTGCAACTGCTAGGTTTGCTAGGTAAAAGTTAGTTGTTGTGTGATATGTTTGGAGTATATACAAACTACCAAATACGTCGATTGTTAGATGACATGACAATAGGGTCGGATAAAAACTGCATGATATTTGTTCGTTTCGGTTTTAGAGAAACGGGCCACGTTCTTCGGTACTGAATCATGTCTTCACACGATATTCGAGTGCTTGTCGGTTTGTGATCATCATCAGGAATTATTTAAAAATTCTAGCGCTTATCGCTGTGTCAGTTCCCCCCCAATCAACGCTTACAGATGTTGCATAAGTATTCCCCTCGGTCTAGCTCAGGAGGGCGATGACGTTACTGCGCAAAGTATAATATTAATAGCGATATGTGCGATATAAAATTTGTTATCGTTATCACAAAATAATAGAATAATGAGCTAGAATACGAGAAGTCGTTAATGATCCAAGGCCACAACTCACCGTCAAATATTTGGGAGGATTCAAGCCAAGAACAAAGAAATTAGAATGAGTCATACGAGCAATGGTGTTCTGTAAGTATTTACAGTCAGCTAATTTAAATGGATTGGTTTATCTGGTAATATTAACCGCATCAACATAATTGAATATGCAACTTGTTCAATGATTTGTGGCGTGTTAATTAAAATCTGCGATGATATCGCGAAGGTGAACATACAAGGTTATGACTGCACTGGTTTTTGTGATGATAAACTATTTGGAAAATTTGCATTGGTAAGCTTTAAAATGTGTATTTTAGGTTTAAAAAAGAAATTGTTCAGGTACCAATTCCGATAAGATTCCTTTGTTATTAATGCGAACTTTAAGTCCATATTCAAAAGATTAAATGTGAGTTAGATCTTTTAACCTTGTAAAACTACAAATCCTTATTATTCGGTAACAAAACCTTAAAGAGACACTGGCACATTTGAAAAATGTGGCCCTCAGATTTTTCAAAATCGATTATTTTGGATGGTTGTAGGCTTTTAATACAAAAAGCCTCACCTGAATGAAATGATTAAGACCAAAATCAACTTCCTTATGGGTAAACAGAACGATTTTTATCATTCGAGTGCCGCGACGATAAATTGCAGACGCCGAAAATGGCATTAACACAATACACGCACGCCGTATGAATGTTTCCCACGCTAGGCCACCACTGTTTGATCGGTCTATAACCTTTGGGTTTTAATATCAGTGCGTACGAGTCAAAAATATTTTCATGTAATATACATATTTTGTTGATTAAAGTTATGGAAAACTTAAAAGTGGGCCTACAAATTACCTGGATGCTTTATTCCTCCATGTCAATGTCCCTATCTGGTTGGGGTATGTTATTTTATGTATAAAAATATATCTCTGTTCTTCCAATGGCTAGACTATCATTTGGACAGCAAATTAAGAAATTTCATAATTTGTGAAATGTGCCAGTGCCTGCCTTTTAAGTTCACGGTGGTCTGCTACCGAACATACGAATTAATTTTCATTTGGTATAGGGTATGTTTGACAAGAAGCGCACTTTCTGGCTATAGGGACAAGCAGGTTTGATTGATAGCATGAGGGGCATTTTAATACACCACCAGTTGTCATCATACATTGAATGTTTAAGGTTTAGTTTTAATTTGAATGTTGAAGTTAGTTTTAATTGAATGTTAAGTTAGTTTTAATTTGAATGTTAAGTGTAGTTTTAATTGAATGTTTAAGTTTAGTTTTAATTTGATGTTTAAGTTTAGTTTTAATTTGAAGTTTAAGTTTATTTTTAATTTGAATGTTTAGTTTAGTTTTAATTGTGAATGTTTAAGTTTAAGAACATCAAAAGGACATCGTTGATCATGTCGAGGAAGGCGATAGGGCCAACAATGATACCTTGGGATATTTTTCCTAACAGAAAACTCCAGTCTGACAATAATACTCCAGTTTTTGCTTTGCATGCCTCCGTTGGTAAGGAGGTCAACCACTCGACACTCATTGAATTGGATGCAATTATTCCATATCCAAATGGGCACTCGACTGTATTTTATTCATTTATTTGACAACAATACAGAGAAGACAATTTTCTTTTGCAGCTTTTGATATGCGGAATGATCGGGCAAAGGCCGTGGTACATTTTGTGACCCCACTTTGTCTGCTCCCAGTTGAATTCAGCAGCCTTGACGGAATAAAGTACAGTATCACGTGCACTTTATTCCGTCAAGGCTGCTGAATTCGACTGGGAGCAGGCAAAGTGGGTGCAGTAAATGTACCAACTGGCAAACGATATTAGGGGGACAGCATTAAAGAGCATTTACCTCACGCAATTACTTAGCGCAATCGTAAGGAGATCTGTGGCTATCAAACGAATGTTTCTTCGAGTGATCATATCTTTGTGTGATCAAAGGAATGTTTCTTTGTGTTAAAACCCCCCCGATTAGTTGAATTTTGCACCAAATTGCGCCATTTGCTGCATCTCAATATTTACAAACGTCTCGGGAGAACGTCTCCTCTGCGACGCTGATGCGCGCCCCTGGCACCAAGAACATTCGCCCTCATCAAAATAACCCCCCCCCCCCCGTGAAAAAAGAAAAAGCAAGACTGTTCTTCTTCAGTTTGACTGCATGATCAACGCTAAAAGACAATCCCCTGCAATGAAAAAAACCAAGACCTATAGGGGAATTCCACCTTTATAAACACATGCACAAATAGTAGTGAGTGACGTTCGATGAATTGGTGGAGAAATAATAGCGACACATTGAGAACTATCTTTTTGCGCGTTAAGTATTAGGAAAGCCAGAAAACCTGTCAATACTTCTATTAAAAGTATTCTCAATTCATTTGAATGATCACATGTAAGGTGATCGAGTAGGAGTCTGAAATAATAACCCTTAACCCTGTGTGAATAATTGCAGGGACCTCTCGGCATTGAAATAGTAATCGCCATTGTTTTCAACAGATATGATATATTATTATTGTCGATGTTTGTACAGCGTTCCATCAAGATCAAAGCGATTGATGCTCTGGGCCAGCTTCAGAATTTTGTTTCTTCCTCTAGCTTGCTGTCAGAAGCCGTCTGAGTTAGATTGAATTTGGAACAGTCAAGAGTTTTCACCCCTACTTATGAATGTTTGCAGATATCTACTATCAAATATGAAATCAGTCTTTGAATTTATTAGCATTCCAACTTGGCTTAAATAATTCAAAATGGTAGAAAAGCCGAGGGAAAGGAAAGCGAAGCTCCGCAGAAAGTCGCTGCGTGGTTGGAGGCGCCGTAACACCAGAGGTTTCCCCCTTCAGTGTATGCGATGCCGGTGAAACATTGGCTATACAGGGCAACTTCGGCAAGCTTTATCTGTAACAAATTGATGTAGAGCCATGTTTTATTTAATTTTACACGCTTATTTCAGAAAGAGTACTAAACTACGAATCTGAAATAGGTTTTTCTAAGCGACTTTCATCAATCACAACAGTCGCTTGCAGGAGCGCCTTCATATTATCTCTGCCTCTTCCGCTACGACGGATTCATAGCGACCCCAACTACGGCAGCGAGCGGTGCAGGCATCACCCCTGTCACGTTCGCCGGTGTACTCGCCGGGAAATACCCGGCTGCTCTTCGCTATCGGGGTACCTCATAACGATGAATATCTCAATTCTAATGCGCAATCTTCATTATATTATCTTCGACTCGGGCTTGAACTTTCACTCATTTTCGTGTGACAGATTAAAGGACCTAGAGTGATTTCAACCAGTTTGCGTGTGTTTAGTACAGAATCTATTGATCGGAAGGAATTTGCGCCACTTATTTAAGTCAAAGGCATACGCCCAAGTTCAAGAATTTCATTTTGTTATAGGGTCTGGAAAAATAATCTTTCAGTGTAATTGTGATACATGTAGCAGTTTGCAAATAAATGTGATGGTTTTCGTTTTAGTTCTATCAAAAGATTTCTATTGATATGTAATTATAATTTCATGGTATGTGGACTGAAAGAGTTTACAGTTTTACAGTTCATGGGAATCATCTCAGTTCTAAAGATAACTTTGTTCAAGACGACGGGGTTTGTCCCTCGACAACAATAGTATTGTGCAGTAATCTAAATGATACCAGCTAGAGTCTGTCTGTCGCAAATGTCCACTTTTAGGACCGCAAACTGGAATCCCTTTTCACCCCAAAACAAGCTCTTTTGTTTTGAAAAAAAAAACAAAAACAGCAGACAGTTCAAGCCCCTGTGGTATCCAAAATGTCAGCACTGGTACTGCACCTCTCCTTATATACACAATATTTCACAAATAGTATTTCCTAATACTTAAAAAGAGGTATTACAACATCATCGTGCCTAACATAGCCTAACACTGGCCAAGTGGATCACACACAAATGACATTATATGCATTGCATCTTACATTGATGACATGATGGGAAACATCTCATTTGAGCATATAGATGATATGAAAGCCTTAAAACTTTGATCATTTCTAAATCTAGCATTTTGGAGAATCTGTTTCGTCCTATTGCACAATTATTACAAACAGCAAAAGAATTCTGATCCGGGAAATTCCTCTCTCACGGCTAACAAATAGAAAAAAATAAAATTAATAATTTTTCAATTACAAAATGGAGGGATATTTAACATGCAATGTAAATGTTCCACGGTGTGCGGGCATCAACAGCTTAAGGACCCTTAATGTCAACAAGGGTATGATGGTTCCTGATTGGTTTGCCCAATTCCAAGTGAATCACGGAAAGAGCGAAGTTTAGATTTTTAATCAGCTCTAATCGTTGGATCTTACAAAACATAAATCCATAATTGAGTACATGAAGATGAATAAATCCAGTAAGATGCCGCACCAGGGGTTGAACCGGAGAACGTTTGCTCCAGAGGCAAACAGTTTAACAACTAAACAACACTCTCCATTCAAGAGAGCTCGGGAGCGTGTACGTATTCACATACCATAGAGGTTTTTTTCTGTAAAGTTATGCGATAAGTGTAACGCGCGGCCGCGTTATGTAAAGTTACGCAATAAGTGTAACGCGTTAACAATTATTAAAAATGCGTATTTAGCAATGTATGGGGAGCAATGTAATGTATACAACTACCGATAAGTACAAAACATGGAATGGATAGCGATTGTTTTTCTCCATTTCAAAATGTGCTCACTGGTTTGTTTACATTTAATAATTTGTTAATCTTGTGTCATTTCACCCACTCTCAATCATTTGCAACAGAAGATATTTTTTAACGTTTGTTTTTCTTTTCCCATAAAAAACAGCAAAATAAGCCACATAAGTTACAGAAAACGTAACGGTATTCTTGTCTGCACTGAGCATTTGTAACATTATAAACTATTGGGTTTACTACAGAGTTGATGTACAGAAAGATACTGGAAATCCATGACCACTTGTTCCACAACGCGCTAGTGCACAATGACGGGCATTCCAATGCTTCAAATACAATTTCAAAGAGAAGAGTAGACTGATAGGGTGCTTGGCAAAGAAAGAACACGATAGCATTAGCTGTCAACATGAACGCAACATGGTTCCTTACTCTTAACGAACTTTCATGTGAAGCAGCACTTTGCTGAGATCGTCGAGTACGCTTGTGTAGACTTCGACATATCTTCCAGCACATAACGAAGACAGATACCATGCAGACATTCACGAATATAAATATAATGATATTAAAAACAAACGAAGGCCACCACACTTCATATGTACATAGAGCAAACTCTTCAGGATAGTTAATGTACATGTCTTCTTCTGGCCATATGGTACAGTATGTTTTAAAATGGTAATATGTAATAGTAGAAATACTTGAAATAACGAAAGCCAGTGCCCAAGTCACGCCTGCTGTAGTGAACGTACGTGTTCTACTTTTTCCAACCTGATGTCTTATTGGATAGCAAACGGCCAAATACCTGTCTGCTGTCACTACCATCACTATCAAAATAGAAGCAATAAAGCAATACCAATCGAAGAATACAAGAACGCAAGCAACTCGTCCAATATAATGGCAGTCATTTCGTATGGGCGAGAAGTGCAACTGAATAATCTCTTTTCCCAGACCAATGATGAGAAAAACACGTGTCTAGCAATGCTAAATTGGCTACGTAGAAGTTCGTGGTCGTTTTCTATGATTCAGAAACATACAAACCATCAGAAACTTACATATTATTGAGCCACAGGATACGATTACGGGATACAATATTTGCTTATCATGTTCAGCTTGATGAGCTGTGAGGTACCGAGTGCATAGAATGTGCAATGTAGATGCAGTGGGTGACCGGCGCCTCGTGGTTCGGTAGTCATGGAAAGCTGTTGGTCCGGTGTGTCGAGGAGTTAATTCTGAGCACGTAAAAACTTGCAGACCTCATCGATAAGGTAGGGATCATCCCGGGTCTGTTACATGCACTCATCACTCTAGGTATCAGGAGTCCCTTACAACCCGCACTGGGCCAGCGTGGAAAGGGTCGGCCCCTTAATCCAACATGTTAACCTGTTAAGACTTTCGTCCGCAGTGGACTGACATAGCTGAGGATGAATGATGAAGGATGATTTTAACCCAATATCTGGATTCTGAGCCAACATAAAGGGCTCCATTTGGTGTCAATACATGTTTGTGATGTTATTGATATAATTTTGTGTGGCAGAGTGTCACCATGAAAAAAAAATAAGGACCATCCCCAACAGAAAGGGTGGGAGACCTGGCGAATCCCAGCTACTATTTAGCTACTGGAAAAGCTGTTTACAACAGAACACAGGGTCAAAGCCCCAGATTTGAAGTGTGCGTCATGAGTCACAGTGGTCGTACCAATTCAGATGATGGGTTGTTCCTAAAGCCTACCGGACGGTCCAACACTGATTGACAAAATGATGCATGGACAACTTTGTAAAACGTAATGCTGCTGTAATCATAAGCACTACAACGTCAGAAATTAACAACAGCCAAACAAGAGAACTTGTACATGAATCGCAGCTGTATGATATTGATGTCATCTGCACACCGCATTTGCACAGCAAACATCTTACTAGAATATCAGGGCTATGCATTTATTACAGCCGCCTCCCGGGCAGAATAAGATTAAATGTAGATACAGGAGGTGTGGGGTTGCTTTTCACCAAAGACTCTCAAGTCACTGTAATGAGCAACATAATGAAGCTTACACAAAACCAACACAATGATGGGTAAGAATGAAACAAAACAGTCATTTGCTGCTACAATCCAGATGGCAAAAAAGGTCTCTCGCTTTTACCATGACTGTACCACGGCCACGGTTGCAGTTCCAGCCCTAAATCTTCTGTGGATACCTGGATATTGGGTGTTATACTTGGGGTCTGGGGACACGCTGTCTGCATGCAGAGGTGGGTCCAGCGGAGGTGGGGCGTGAGGGACAATTCGTGAAACGGTTTGTTGCTTGTTAACACACTGTTACAAAATGTTCAGTAAAATAACAGCGATTTGACTGGCAGCTGGGACTCACAACAGTTGTTAAACGCGGTTTTTGACAGTCATTTGCACGTTTTTCGAGTCCCTTTTTTTTTAACAGTTATTGCAGTTTTGGGTCCCGGCTAACAGTCCAAAACGCCCTTATTTTAAGATCATTTTAACAGTGAACTGGCAACAAAATCCAAAGTCAAGCAAGTAGGGACTATGGACATACCGTTGCCCAAATGGAAAAACTTGTCCAGTTGAAACTACTTCTGGTCAGGAGGGGGATTAACACCATTAATGGAGCTCAAGAGCCCACAACACTTTTGAAGCTGTAAGTCTGATCATAGAATGGTCTCTTGCAGGAGCAGGCTAAGTTTCCGTCAGAGTAAACCCCCCTCTAGAGATCCATGAAAACATTTGAATCGAGAAAGGTAGTGGGAGATAGATACAAAGTTCTGCGAGCAGTATACTGTAGCCGTACATAACCAGGTTCAAACACTCTGTGATGAGCTTGAAGATTAGAATCCCAACACAGTATACGAAAACCGTCACTTCAGCCAATCAAGAGAAATTGGCACTGAGAGGCTACTAGAGAAAAGAGAAGGCTACTGCCTTTGCCTCAAATGACAAAGTCATCAACGCCAGAGAAAAAAAGACTGAAGTCTGCAACCAAGAAGCAACCATACTAAGTCCACCAGAAGCTCCAAGCAGATTGAGGAGCATGTCCAAGTCCAAGGATTTGAAGCAATTGACACCAGGCATACATCTTGAAAACAATCATTGTGCTGCCTGGGAGGCACTGGGGGAGCTGACTGATAAGAAAAGCTACCCCACAACTGAGGGCGCTCGACACTACGGTTTCAGTACTTTAGTTCTCTCCTTGGCAAGCCAGTTCTGAATAACACTAACCTTGAACCCTTTCTTCAATCACAAGATAGTGTTATATAGCCTCATTTTTGTGATTGAAAAAATTATTAAGTATTATTTTCTCAATTTTATTTGACGAAAAGATTTCTACTGGGAGAAAAGCACTGTTTACTATAAATAAAAAAGAGAAAAGGTGAATCACCCTAGGTTTGTTTTGCAAGCTGCACCTGTTTTTTAGATTGCACCTATAGGGGAAGTGAGGTGTCCCCAAGGATGCTAACTTAGAAGCTTGTTTATGCTTTAAAATCAAAACTATAGCAAGATCTGGGAATTCCCCTAGAGTTATATATATGAAGTGAGGTAATTTGGGGTGATGAATTCCGATTGGTCAGCTCGTGTAAGGTTTTTTTTATTGTTTATGCTATGAGGATGATGTAATGAATATGTTAGAAAGGGGAATCTATCTGTGAGTAGGTAATTACTATCACTGGAAGACTCTCTGCCAGCATCCCACAGACTAACAAGTAGCTAGAAGATAGCTAGTTTTATCTACAATACATGGTAGAATTTGAGCTCCCACACAGTGCAGGAATTATGATATTTTAATTCCCCATGTGAGCAGAGTGCCTGTAATATTATACGGTCGTCTTGGAGCGAAAGTGCTGGGGAATAGTGATGGATTCCAAATGGGACAGATAGAAATCGTGGTTTGATTATCTTGACTGATATACTGTGGAATTATTATCGTCAAGGGACTTTGACCTTGTCGTCTTGAACTGTGGGACAAAAGTTATCTTCACAGGACTGAGAAGATTCCAATGGAATATTACCTGTGGATCTTTATTAGCGTGACTTTGGCATTTGCTGTCATTGTGGAAGAGTCTTCGCTATGTGTGGGGACATGTTATCGTTGAACTGCAACGCTTCTGTGGAGATTAATGGACAGTCTGTTACAATTAAGTATACATGTAATCTTATGAATATTGTCGTGTAATTTTATGTAAAGTGTTTTGACATACCAAATTCTTAGAACCCAATACAAATCCATTTTAAAATCTGTTATATTATATATAATTCAGATCACTTGTGCACAAGGCTCGTTTATTAGTGTTTGAAAGGTATTTCTGACCTTACACGCCTACGAGACGTCATAACAATAGCAGATGCCCTTCCTATCAAGACTGGACCTTTCACTATTTCTTCTGATCTGCCTGAAGAAACTGAACAACACCAAGACGCCTGGTCCCGACAACATTCCTGCAGTAATCTGGAATCCACTTTTTCATGATCAACTGTTGGAATTTCGTAACGACATCTACATGGGAAACAAACAAGCTACCTTATTATATTAACATCGTTCATCATTCCTCTACCAAATAAAGGTGACCTCCAACAACCCCAAAACTACAGAGGAACCACACACCTCTAAGATCTGCAACTCAATGCTGCTCAACAGAATCGTTTTTCACAGAGATCCCATTCTCAGACGAAACCAGAATGGTTTTCGTAAAGGCAGATCAACACTACCTCAGATACTTGCCCTCAGAAGGATCATAGAAGAGTTGAGATTTTCCAAGAGAAAAGCTTCAATTGTGTTTGTAGACTTTTCTAAGGCTTTAGACAGTGTCAACAGAGACTAATGCTGCATATTCTTACCATTTATGGTGTCCCATACGAGATTTTCAAAGCAATTGTCATCATGTATGATGACCCATCTAGCTTTGTGCAGACCATGAATGGGTCCACAAAGGAGTTCCTAACAAATACTGGAATCCTCCAAGGAGATACTTTTACTCCCTATCTCTTTGAAATCGTGGTTGATTACATCCTCCGACAGTCTTGACATCATGAACGACAAGGGACTCACATCAAACTCAAGCGTTCTAGGCGTCACCAAAGTCATGATCTCACAGACCTTGACTATGCAGATAATCTATATAGCTCTAACAGCCGATCTTATGTGGTACACACGATCTACTAACATTACTTGAGAATACTGCAGACATCTAAATATATGACCGTCAATGAGGAAGATAATCAAAAACCTATCTGCACTACAGACGGTACCCAACTCAAAGAGGTCAGGGACTTCAAGTACCTGGGGTCCTATGTTGCCGACAGCAAGAAATACTTCCTGTCACGCAAAGGACAAGCTTGGAATGCCTGCAATAAACTACGCCACCTATGGCAATCTGGTATCTCCAATTCAACCAAGCTGAAGTTCTTTAAAGCATGTGAAGAGAGTATCCTGTTATATGGATCTAAGACCTGGACCATGAAGAAAGAGCTACAGGATAAACTGGATGGCACCTACACCAGGCTTCTTATGCGAGTACAATATATATCCTGGCGTGAGCACATGACCAAAGTACAGATATGTGGAGATATCCCTCCAATCTCATCTTCTGTGGCCCAACGCCGAGCACAGTTTGCCGGTCACTGTTATCGTGCGATTGATCTAGTAGTCTCGGACATCACATGTTGGAGGTTACCATGCCCAAACAAACAGGGGTCGTCGCCCTTTTAACTACATTGATGTGATTGCTCGAGACATGCAGCAGGATCCATCTGACATCACCAACTTAATGACGGACAGGGACATTTGGCGCTACATGGTGAACAGCATCTCGGCTGCGGCCGCTAGATAGATAGTTGTGGATATTGGTTTCAATACTTGAAATTGCACTGGAACATATGGACAGCAATAACATTGAAACCTATATACAAACTTATTTAAACACCCAGAATTCCATGATTTAAGTGGTTCGGACGAAGTATATGTAAAAAAATAGTAGCCATTTTGAAATTATAGATGTCTGTCAGAAGGAAACAATCTGCGACTCTCTGGATGTAATATATTCCTTAACATCACAAACATGAGTATTGCCACCAAATGGAGCCTTCTATATTGAGCGAAGTATACGTTAAAATGGCAGCCACTTTGAAATTCAAGATGGCAACCAGAAGGAAACAATTGGCGACTTTCTGAATGTAATATAGTGTTCCTTGATATCACAAACATGGGTATTGCCATCAATTGGAGCTTTCCATGTTGCTCAGAAGTCCAAATATTGGGCGAAGTATATGTTAAAAATGTCGGCCATTTTGAAATTCAAGATGACCGCCTGAAGGAAACAATCTGTGATATTTTTGATGTAATATTTGCATTCACTGACATCACAAACATGGGTTTTTGCACCAGCTTGAGCCTTATATGTTGATCAGAAGTGCAGATAGAGAGCAAAACATGTTTGAAATGGCGGCCATTTTGAAATTCAAAATGACCTCCTGAAGGAAACCATCTGCGACTTTCTGGATGTGACAGTTGTGTTCCTTGACATTACAAACATTGGTATTGCCACCATTTTGGGCTTTCTATGTTGCTCAGAAGTCCAGATATAGAGCAAAATATGTTGAAAATGGCAGCCATTTTGAAAACCAAGATGGCCGCCGCCAAACGGAAGGGATAAAAAATGGTAACAATTTGATTTGGATTCCTAGGACCATTATCTACATTTTAAGACCAAAATTCCAATTGTAGCAAAAAACCAACAAATCTCAAACCATCAACACACCGCCCCATACTATCAATGGGGTGACGAAACTTTGCTGGCATAGTTTAATCATGGAAGAAAGAGATAAGCAAGGAAGACACATCGACCCACTTTGCTTGACCAACGCCCGGCCGCCCTATAATTGCAATTGTTATTCATATCCTCACAAGTGGCCTTTCCGAGGATAATCCTAATCCGATTTTCTCGCTCGAGAAAATTTGCAGTTCGTGGTTGTTTCTTCATTGCGTAAAGATTCCGGGTCATCGGGAATCAGCGAATCGGCACGCGATGAATGCAGCGAAGAAAATACTCAAACATATGGCGGTTTAAATGGAAACAGGTCAACATGCCCGGGGGGGTTCTTGGATTTTGGTCAAAGTTACAATAATCAAGTTTTAGTCCCGCTGGGGGTACAAATTCAGTTGTGATTGTGACTGGTTCAATGATACAAATAGGAAAAAATTAACCTAAACATATCAGCAAAATAACCCTAAGTGTTCTTGCGGTAGCACAAGTGTCATTTTTCTTGTATATTGGCTATTTTAAATGGGTATCTTTTTCATGTATTGAGAACACGTCCCGCAAGGGGTATATTCTCACTGCAAATTATCTTCAATCTTCAATCAATCTTTATTTGTTCATTATAGAACACAGCAAAAACAATACGATAAAAAAAATTATGTAAATAATGCAGTACAGTGAAAAATTAATCGTTACAATATTAATGAAAAATATTTTGCATACAAGTAAAGATGTTAATAATACATTATAAGTGGAATTTCAAAACAGAGTATATAACTGGGATAATACTAGCTGAAAATATATTTAAAATAGCATAAGGATGTCATATTACTGCTGTACCGTTAGGTGTATATTTTCACTGAAAACTAGTATAATTTCACCAAAACTGGTCCCATTAGTGCCGGGTATATTTTAACTGAAAATTGGTCCCGTTATGGGTCACTTACAGAACCCCTGGAACGAGCATGGATGCCCAACGAAAATCCAAGACGCCCCCCCCCCGGTCAAGACGTTCAAATATAGTCAAAATTTCATCCTTTATTTCACACACTGGGCAGCCTTGGCCTCTAAAGCTGAACGTATAACGATGTACAAACACTGCGTATTTAACGAAAACAGCAACAAATACACACCAGAGATAGCCGGAACATGTTGTAATGTGCAATATACTTTTACACATTTTCGTGTTCGTATATAGAGTTTAAAAAAATCTCTAGTAATGATTGCTCGCCGATCATCGATTGCGGCAGAGGGATTACGATCAAAGGGTCGCTGCTGAATCCCTTCCTTTTATGCGGGTGAATGGATGAACAGATTAAAATCGAATGGTGGAAGTCGATGCGCTCCCTTCTTTTCTCTTCCCCTCCATGGTTTTAATAAGGGGTGGACAATCGCTAAAATGTCCGTTTTATGACCATTTTGGCTTTTCCATGATATTCCTAGCTGGAATTGCATGCCGAATTACTAGCAATTGTATGAATCAGCTCAAGTGCTTCCTGGAATACTGAAAGTTTGCTAGTATAGTTTGATAAGGTTTATAGCTTTATAAAATAAAGCGGTGATAAGCGGTGGTTATAGCTTTATAAAATGTCCATTTAGTACCGTTTTTGTTTTGACCTAATATTCCTATCTGGAATTCCATTCCGAAGTATTGGCAATTGTATTAATCACCTCAAGTACTCTCTATAATAATGAAAGTTTTGGAGGGAATAATTTTGATAAGCGGTAGCCAAAAGTAAGTTTAGAACCATTTTCTTTCATCAAATTTCCACGGAGGAATTCTATGTCTAAAAGTAAACTTAAAAAAACAGCAGCTCCATTTCAAATTAAACCGGGGGATGTTTGTGAAAGTAACCATAGTCCGGCAGGTAACAAGTCCGGGCTCCCATAGGACGGACAACGGATAAGCATGAAACTAATGTTGATTGTCAACTGAAGCGATTGCCCTATGTTCACCATTGTTCCCGGACTGTGAGCCGAAGGACTATATCTCCTGCCACACGGGGATTAGGAATTATGATAGAAACATTGATTATGGGACATACTTTGGCGGCCATTTTAAGCAAATGCAACTACCAGGCCTTTAGCCAATATTGACTAGAAACAAATCATCATTTAAATTCATAAATGGTGCTTCTACCACAGTTTATAGCTGTTATATGCACGAGTTTGTATACGTGGCGACCATTTTTAAATGTATCTTAGGTTGTATTTAAAATTGAAAACATAATGAAAAATGGGCGAAATTATAATGTACAGGAAACCAAATTCCTATGATTTTTTTTTTATTTTGACTTTTTATGTTATACAACCATTTTCTATAATTTTATTCAGCGGCCATTTTGGGTACCATCTTGGATTTTATTTCAATTGGGGAAAAAACAAAGAGTAGAAAATTACTTACTAATGATCAGAAACCAAATTCCAATGAATATGTTCCCATTTGATTTTACCCATTTGGGAGCCATTTTGGACACCATCTTGGATTTTATTTCAATTGGGGAAAAAACAAAGAGTAGAAAATTACTTACTAATGATCAGAAACCAAATTCCAATTATTATTCCTCCAATTTGTCACCACTTTTGAATGTATAGTGATGCAGCAGCACCAACACATTTAGGAGAGAGTTGCTAACGGAGGCCGGACGGAAAAATGAAATTTGTCATAATAGCTAAATGACCGTAGGGATGTGGGTTTAATTTGAAAAAAACAGGTATGACAAATTAAAAGTGGTGACAATTTGCAAACGACGCAATTTCCCAAATTGTAAGCCATCTTAAAGCCCAAAAACACCTAAGAAGACAATTTTGGTGTAAAAAATGTTTTTTTCCGGGTCAAGGAGTTCAATAAAACTATTCCCAGAACTATAAAATGTTGCATGTGCCGATATTTTCCAAGATGGCTGACATTAGATTGGCACAAACCTTACAGTTCTTATTATATAGATAATATGGAAGATGACTGTGGTGTCAAAATGAGTATCTTCTGGGTCAAGGAGTTCAATAAAACTATTAAAAACTGTCAGATAATATATAAAAGTCATGAAAGTTTTTCATACGTCACTATTTTCCCAAATGGTCAACATAGAAAAAGGCAAAATCCTCTATACCTCATGCTACTGTATAAGCACCTAGGGTGACGATTTTGTTGACAAAGTGGATGTTTATAGGTCAAGGGTTTCAACAGCCATATTCTCACAACTGTCAGATATTGAATCTGAGTCATGTTATTCATGGTCTACCAATGTGACACCCAAATGTGACAACCTTGACTACTCTTTGTATCACCCACAACCCCATAATCTGAATTGCATGGGAATTTGATATTTAGGCCTGTATTTATTTGAAAAATAGAAACCATTATGTGTTGTTTCAGATATGCAAGAGTAAAATGGCCCCGAATTTCGAACAATTGAATGGTCATGGTCACGTGCACACCTATTGGTAGTCAATGTTTTGGGGTTTTGTTCATAGGGGGCATAAAGCGCAGTTAGGAAGCTCTAAGGAGGAGTTACCGATGATTTGGTTGGTATTAAGTATCAAGCATCTGGGTTAATATATTTTACCACTTTGCCGCATTAAGCCTGACATTGCAGTAAGTTAACACTCTTGGGTACTTGTATTTAAAATATTGGGCTATCTTGGAAAAAAAGTGACAAATGCAAAAGAAAATCACCTTTATATTCATCCTATAGTTTTTAGAATAGTCTTATCGAACTCCTTGACCCAGAAAACACTATTTTGAAACCAAAATCATCTTCCTAGGTTATATAATAAGAAATATACGGTTTCTTAGACGAGATGTGGCCATCTTGAAAAAAATAGCCGTGTATATAAATTTCCAGGACTCAGACAATTCTGGCAATTGTATATTTGAACCTCTTGACCCAGACAATCTACATTCCAACTCAGGCCACCATAGTAGTCCTATTACCTTTAAAATGGCGGCCATTTGCAAAATGCTGGTTTATGCAAATTGCCATCACTTTTATTTTGTCATCACGTGTTTTCGTGAACACAACAACCAAATGATCAATTTTAGTTATGATTGCAAATGTTATTATTCCCGGCCCTGCGTTGGTTAGAAATCTAACCTTTTTCCACTGATGCTGCAGCACTATATACACCATTTTCTCTTATCTTATACATTTTGCAAAGGGTGGTCAAGAAATCACAATTTTAGACGTCGCCATTGGTTTAACACGTAAAGCAAAATCTTGACGAAAAAATTAATTCTTAATTTGTTTATGTTGTCAAAGAAAACTTTCTTATTCCAAAACCGTTGGAGCTGAAGGAATAACTTCGCTGTAAGGGTTATAATTTCTGAATTTTATATGAATCGTATGTGGGTCATGGAAACACCCATGACCGACCCACATGAAAGTGCCTAATTGTGTTGTGGTTTGTGTGTTATTGTAGTGCATATTCTGATTAGTTTGGAGATACTGGCCGCAAATCAGTCTGCCATTTTTACGGCCATTTAGACGCCGTTTTGTATGTTTTTTTTTAAATTGGCAATTAAATCCAATACTGGGAAATGACTTAGAAACCAAATTACAATGAATATTTTTCCACTTCGAGACATCTTTTGGATGTCATACACCGTTTTTTTTTTATAATTTTACCTACTTTGGTATCCATTTTGGACGCCATTTTGAATGTTGCCAAAGTGCCATAATGGGCGCACAACACTAAATCACTCCACATTTGGGGAATGGTAGGTAGTTGGATAAATACAAAAAACATATTATGAGATATTTTGCAGTCCTGTGGGGAGCGGTTTCCAGTGAGGGGGTTAATATTATAATAAAAGTGATGAAAGACTATAGCTTGATGATCGCTGAGATTATCACAAAATTTTGAAATTCGATTCTGTGTAGAAAGTAGGCCCTCGTCTTCCGGCCATGTCGAAACCGGCTAGGCCTCAAAATAGTCGTGGCGCTGTTCATATACCTTTTTCTTAAAATCTGTACTAGAATTATATCAAAAATGGTAAATTCTTTGAACGTTTCAGTTGTGTTCTATAGGATACAATGGGTATCAATATTCAAAATCATCCACGCCGGTGGTGAAAATCAGAAGGCGCGATGTGGTACTTTTACGTGTATTTCAATGGAGCGTTTATTTAGTGGCTGTGCGCCCAATGTTTTTTGTTAACCATCTCAAAGTGTATGGGACCATAAAATGCAGCCAAAAATAATTGGTTTGGTTGAGTCCTTGGGGTGCACGGGAGCCCTCCGTTGATACTCGCGACGGTAACCAATCCGGTGTATAGAGATCAGTTGGGCTCTAATAAGTATACTCCCGGAGTTCATATTAGTTGTACCTGTAAGCATTAATATCATTATTATTAAAGCCTTTATTTCCGTTTCTTCAAGGAAGAGTTCTGTTTCCATGCTAGCCCGTGGACTCCGACACCAGCTGGTATTGATGATTTGGCGATACATTGAGTTAATGTTGCAGACACACTGGTACTCATACACATAGTACCACCACCCGCACCACAATTCCATGACAGTTTTAATCGTCGTTGACAATCGTAGGTAGAGAACGTCTGGGTTTGAGAAGTACAATTCGTCAAGAGCTATCAAGATAGGGAAAAAATCACCCGACTGCCGTTAAACATCGTCGAAATACATGTGATCTTTAATTAATATCAAGGCATTTCATTTTGTCGGGCCCTGATTGTAGACAGGCCCGTACCCGGAATTTATGTGGGGGCGCGGAACGGGGTACGGATTTGCCAGAAGTGGACCTTTTGCATAAAAAAACTTTTTTTTCGGCTCGCTGACCCAAAATTTGTCACGTCGTCCCCAAATTCTGAAGAACGGGGGGGGGGGGGGGGTGCTGGGGGTCAACAGAACATCATCACAGCGTGCAAAACATACGAAAACAACATCAATTAACAACTGCTTATTCATTAAAATACCATACAGAAGGTTTTGATCAAACAGAATGAGATTGACCATACTTAACACTGGAAAATCTGAGAAAAATATAACTTTTGCAAATAGAATGTCTCCCGGAAACCCACTGCTGTGTATGGCCCCAGGAGATTGGACCATACGCAGTTCGCAATTCGTATTCGTCCCGGTGATTCCGGAACTTGATCAATGCGCGCGTGCGCGCGTCACAATTGACGATTACTTAAATTTTGTCCCCCAAATTTAGGCCTGAAATTAGTCGACATTCCCCGAGAAAGGGGATGAAAATGTCCATAATCCGCTTTTTCGAGCCGGGGGCAACTTTTTTTTTTAATTGGCAATTTAAATCAATACTGGGAATGACTTAGAACCAAATTACAAGATATTTTGTCCACTTCGAGACATCTTTTGGATGTCATACACCAGTTTTTTTATAATTTTACCTACTTGGGTAGCCATTTGGACGCCATCTTGAATGTTGCCAAATGCCATAATGGGCGCACACACTAATCACTCCATGTGGCGTTGGGGAATGGAAGGTAGTTCCGGTAAAATAACAAAAACATGTATGAGTATATTTTGGCAACTTTGGGAACCGGGTTCCAGTGAGGGTGGTATATTAGAATAAAAGTGAAAGGACTATAGCTTGATCATCGACGAGATTATCACAAAATTTTGAATTCGATTCTGTGTAGAAAGTAGCCCTCGACTTCCGGCCCTGATCGAAAACGCTATGAGGCGTGCACGGCGGCTCGAATAGTGGTGCGCTGCTCATATACCTTTTTCTTAAAATCTGTACGAGACTTACATAAAAATGGTAATTCTTTGAAGATTTTTTTTTTAAAAAAAAAAAAAAAAAAAAAAATACAAATATTCAAAATATCATCACGCGGGGTGCAAATCAGAGGGCGCGATGTGGTACTTTTACGTGTATTTCATGGAGCGTTTATTAGTGGTGGCGCCCTAATGTGTTTTTGTTAACATATCAAATGTTATTGGGACCATAAAATGCAGCCAAAAAAGATGGTTTGGGTTGAGTCCGTAGGGTGCACGGGAGCCTCCGTGATACTCGGCCGACGGTAACCAATCCGGTGTATAGAGATCATGGCGCTAATAGTATACTCCGAGTTCATATTATTAGTTTTACCTAAGGCAATTCACTCTCATTATTTATAAGCTTTATTTCATTTTTCTTCAAGGAATAGGTTTCGTTTCCATCACCATGGACGCCGACACCATCTGGTCTTGATGAATTCTGGCGATACCTGGAGTTAATGTTGCAGACACACTGGTACTCATACACATAGTACCACCACCCGCCACCACACTTCCATGCACATTTCATCGTCGTTGAAATCGTAGTCGAGAACGTCGTGCGTTTGGGAATACAATTGTCAATAGCTATCAAGATAGGGAAAAAATCACACGACTGCCGTTAAACATCGTCGAAATAAATGTGATCTTTAATTAATAATCAAGGCATTTCATTTTGTGTCAGTGCATGATTGTATACAGGCCCGTAGCCATGATTTTATGTGGGGGTGCGGAGGGGTGCGATTGCAGAAGTGGACCTTTTGCATACCCAAAAAAACATTTTTTTCGGCTCGCTTGACCCAAAATTTGTCACCGTCGTCTCCAATTCTGAAGACGGGGGGGGGGGTGGGGGGGGGGGTGCTGGGGGTCAACATAGACATCAGTCACCGCGTGCACAAACAGTAACGAACACCACAACCATTAACACTGCTTTTCATTAAATACCATACAGAAGGTTTTGATCAAACGAATGAGATACCAATATCGGAACACTGGAAAATTCTGAGAAAAATATAACTTTCGCAAATATGAATTCTGCCTGAGACCCACTGCTGCGTATGGCCCCCAGAAGGGACCATCCGCAGTAGTGTTCGCAATTCGTAATTCGTCCCGGTGATCTGAACTTGATCATGCCCGTGCGTAAGCGCGCGCAAATGAATCGAATAACTTACTTTTGTCCAATTTAGGCTGAAATTATCTACATTCCCGAGAGAGGGATGAAAAATGTCCATATCGTCCCGCTTTTTCGAGCCAGAGGGCAACTTTTTTTTTGTAAATTGGCAATTTAAATCCAATACTGGTAATGGTCTAGCAATCAATTTAGCCATGATATTTTTCCACTTCGAGACATCTTTTGATTCATACACCGTTTTTTTTTATAATTTTTACCTACTTTGGTAGCCATTTTGGACTCCATCCTTGAATGTTGCCAAGTGCCATAATGGGCCACAACACTAAATCCCTCCACGTTTGGGGGGAATGGTAGGTATTGGCCGGTAAAATAACCAAACATGTATGAGATATTTTGCAGTCCTTTGGGACCGTTTCCATGAGGGTGTATATAAAAAAAATATAAATAAAAGTGAAAGACTATAGCTTGATGATCGCTGAGATTATCCAAAAATTTTGAAATCGATTCTGTGTAGAAATTAGCCCTCGACTTCCGGCCCTGGTCGAAAACGGTTGCTATGAGGCCGTTAATTTTAAACTCGTCGAAATAAATGTGATTCTTTAATTATAATCAAGGATTTCATTTGTCAGTGCATGATTGTATACAGCCCGTAGCCATGAAGTTATGTGTGTGCGGACGGGGTGGCGGATTGCAGAATTGGACCTTTTGCATACCAAAAAAAAACATTTTTTTCGGCTCGCTGACCCAAAATTTGTCACCATCGTCTCCAATTCTGAATTACGGGGGGGGGGGGGGTTGCTGGGGGGTCCAACATGACATCATCACAGTGGTTGCAAAACCAGTACAAAACACATCAATTCGCAACTGCTTATTCATAAATACCATAAAGAAGTTTTTGATCAACTGAAATGAGATACCAATATCTGAACCCTGGAAAATTCTGGAGAAAAATATAACTTTTGCATATGTGTCTGCCGGAGACCCACTGCTGCGTATGGCCCCAGGGAGGGCCATACGCAGTCCGCAAATTCGTAATTCGTCCCGGTGAGTCTCAACTTGATCAAATGCGTCTAAATTTGTCCAAATTTAGGTCAAAATTATCGACATTCCCCGAAGAAAGGGATGAAAAATGTCCATACGTCCCGCTTTTTCGAGCCAGATGGGGCAACCCTTCCTCCCACCCCACCCTCCACCCCCCCCCCCCCCACCACCCGGTCGGTACGCCACTGACTAATGCCAAAAATAAAAAAAAAGTAACTGTTACATAACTTTCAAGAGGTTATTTGTAGAACTCTTAACCAAATTCAATTGAGTCACTCCTCATGAATGTCCATGCAGCCACACTGTTAAACATGTTCATAATTTTACCAGACTTTACCGTTCAAATGACGGTCAAACCCCAACTATTCAATAATCTTCACGCTTTATTAGCTATATCTACCATAAAATTACAATTTGGAAGCAGAAAAATGTCAATAAACGTGGCTACAAATACTACTCCCATTTAAAAAAGGTAGTATTTAACGGCTGACCGTTATTATATTTTCGGTTACATTACGTTCTTTTGTAGCTTACTTGTTTTTATGTAAGAATACGAACTACGAACATTGTTCTACCTATAAAAGGGGTTAAATACGTCGTAAGTTAAAACGTCATTTAAAAATGCAAAATCTTATTTTCCCTATCATTTTTAAAAATATTTTTTAAAACTCTTTTCCTCCTTTTGTATATATTAGTTTAAAATTTGAATACAAGTAGGAGGGCCTTACACAAATAAATATATATGTGATTTTAGAATTTACTATCAGTAAAGTCATGTTAAGTGTAGTGGATAAGTTTAGGACTTGTAATCTTAAGGCCCGATTCGAATCTCGTAAGGTTAGGTATTTAGTATTATATGATGATTAAGTAAAAGGTGACATTAGAATGTGTACATTACCATATAAAAACAAAGTGTAAAAACTGTTTTTTTTTTATTTCTTCACGTTTCCCTTCTTTATGCCTTTTTTTCTCTATGTTTTTATTGTTTGCCTGAAATATAATTTTTTTTACAACCCGTGGTAACGTAATACAACATTTTGTATGATGCAACTACAACGCTAAAATTTGGTCAGAGAATACTTGTGTGCGAGAATGTGCCCATTTGGGTCGACCAATATTTGTTTTGCACGGTGCTCGTGGGGCTTACAATATCACGTATTTAGCTCTCGCATCAAGGCGGATTGAGATGTCGGCATGTGCTTTGCAGATGGGGCTTTCGAGTGAAGGCCAATCATTAGATGCAAACTAATATCCTAAATCGGGCATCACCCTTTAATGGATTTATTATATTATTGTAAATTTAGTACTAATTCTGCCAACACACTGTTTGTCCCAATGTCTTTGTTTTGTATTGTTCACGTTTGTTTTGTGTGGTCTTTTTGGGTCTTTTCGTCTTGCACTCTACCTCATTAAGGTTTAAATGTTATACTTTTATTCGTTAAGGGGGTTAAAATCTCGAGCACTTGCTTTGTTTAACCTCCTGCCATATTATATGTCTATGTTGTTTTATAAATATGGTGAATAATGAAACTGAAACTGAAACATACAATATCCTCAAATACTTACTTTTGTTTCATTCACAGGTAAATACTATGTATTTCCATGAACAAATAGGCATATTCAATTTCACAATTAGATTTGTTTGATATTACAAAAAGTAACATGCTTCTTGCCGTACATTCCCAAAATGGCACTATCAAGCACCTCGTAATACTTTTTGATTTATTTAACTTTTTTATTGAAAGTTGGTAAGAACTTCTTTTGATTTAAAACGTTGTCTTTTTAAGAATCTGTGTTCATATTAAAACATGATGGCTTCGTCGTTGAGGATGTACAAATGAAACATTTCTGCAACGTACAGTCCACAACGGTTTTTATCATTGAAATTTTAACCCTAAAGATGACAGCTTTGTTTTTTTTCTTCAGCTAATCGCCCTGACGTTTACAGACTGTAAAAAACTATAAAGTTTGCAAAAGGGCTGTTTACTAAAACATGAGTAACTCAAAAGGTCCACTTTTGTTTGTACGTCCACAAGGGAGGGCGGTGTTTTTTAGGACTTGTCATCAACCAAGAATGTGATTGGTTGAAATTTTCAGTGTCTATAATACTTCTGTCCGAGCCCTACTTCAAATCAATTGTCCAAATTCAAAACCTGAATAATTAAAAGTTTCTGGGTCCCACACAAATTCCAGAGCAAAAGTCCTGTGGCGAGTGTCGAGCCACTTGCACTTTCCTAATCAATAAGTAATTTCCAGGCAGCCATACTTCACATCTCTACTTACCTTTGATATTTCAAGGCCAAGCAAGGGTATGGGACGCTCCGACGTATCAAATCATGGCGAGTTTTCCGCGCATGTCGAGATTCATCCATTCAAGCGCTGTTATCGAGTGTTAACTACCACACACCGTACCCCGCTATAATGTCGAGTTTATCAGCGCTGCCTATCCAGTGGTTGAACTCTAGGTGTGCCGAGTTTCATAAATCATATCCAGAATAAATTATGTCCAGAATAAATCATAGCCCCGGAGTTTTAAAAAAACGAACTTGGACATGATTTTTTTCAACATGTTGCAACTGACTGATTTTTGTTTTCTCAACAGAGCAAACTCGACATGATTTTGAAACTCCGCATGATTTTTTTTTTCTGGACACAGGAAAACTGGACTAATTTATGTCAAACGGCATCATATAGAAGCAAAACCTCCCTCGATAGCTAGATGGCCCCCCAAACTGGAGACAGAAGGCGCTGTAAACCAACTCGAATATACGCTGCACACTCGCATAGGTGAGGAAAACGCGATACCCACGCGTGAAACTCCATTCGGGGACAACTCAAACTCGCCTGAGTTTTGAACCTGCGGCATGATTTTTTTCTGGACCTGAGGAAAACCTAGACCATGATTTATTTCAACTCAACCATATTAGACCAAAAGTCGAATTATAGAGGGCAAACTGTAATGTAGCTCTGTAAACTCGACATATCCCGCTGCACACTCGACATTTGGCGAGGAAAATTCGATACACAGCGCGTGAACTCGGCATTCGCGTGAAAACTCGCCATGATTTTGAAACTCGGCTGATTTTTTTTCTAGGACATTAAGAAACAGACATGAATTTATGTCAAACTCACCATATAAGAGCAAAACTCGATTATAGAGGCAACCTGGAATAGCGGCCTGTAACTCGACATATAAAACGCTGCACCTCGCATATGGGCGAGGAAAATCGGATACACAGCGCGTGAAACTCGCCATGGGCGGAAAACTCGCACATGATTTTTGTACTGGAGCGTGTCATACAAGGGTAGGTTATTCCTCAAAAGCCCTATACTCTCGAATGAAAATGAAGGCTGTAGCACTACATCGGTGGTGGTGAAAGAATTTAGACCCCCACCGCCTTGGACCAAGGTACATATCTACAGTCATCCAAATCTAGAAAAAGTATGTGAGCAGTCGCAAAGCATTACGTTCAAGCTTTGCCCAAGTATTAAGTGCTGAGGACTTGATGGTTGCGCCAGATCCACTTGTCATGTGCCCGCTTCAGGAATTAGGTTAACACAAGGCTCATTGTTCAGGTCCCTTCCAGAATCCTATCAAATCTGGTATATTAGAAACTCTGACACCTCATCATTTTTATCCAACGTGACTTGTTTTGTTCAGTAAGCAAATTCAGATAATTTTGAACAAATAATACAAGATTTTTTGGACAGGAAGTCAAGTGGATGGACTTTTATTCTGTTTGACCATCATTTTGTGTACGTCTTTTTGTATTATAATATCTATTTTATTTTTTACTTGATATACGTATATGTTTTATTTTGATTGAATTACCTTTACCCTGTATCAGTACGTTTTGATCTTGGAACTTTTATAAATGTTATTTTTTTTTTTTATTTATTTTAATATTTATTCATTTTCTAAATTGTTTTTATTATTTGTTGTTTTGGTTTGAAGGAACAAATTTAAGATGGAATGCCATGCGCCATTTGAGATGATTTTGAAGACATTTTTTAAGCTATTTCCCAATTTGTCCCCACTGACCGGAAAATCGGCACCATCAACCTGGTACAAACATTAACCATGTATTGACCTATTGTTAAAAACCTCTGCAAGCAATACTTCATGCTTTAACACGTAGTATTAAACTTCCAACAGCTTTTCACAAAGATGTACCAACAAACGGCAATATATAAACATCGGGGATTTATAGTTTTAGTGTTAATATACTGCAAATTGACAATAACACTAAATTAAACCAAAATCGACACTGTGAAATATGTAGGAATAAGGGGTCAAACTTTGTACAGTGGTAAACATTGTAATTGTTCGAATTAATAAGGTATAGTTCGACAGTATCTGTGATCTATAATTTTATTACAATAGGCACATAACAGTTCAAGGTCATCCTGGGTAAAATTTGTCCAATTTGCTCCAAACTGGTTTTAAAATGTGTTCATTTGGTCACACTATACGAAATTGTATATAGATTCTTAGTTTGACAGTTCAATATAGAATTAGAGTTATAGTTAGTGACCTCACATAGCCCCAGTCACATTTGCATTCTAATTATGCAACGAAATATCATATATGGTGCACCAGTATATTTTGGGCTCCTACACCAGTAGACCAGTAATATTTATATCAAACGAGTAAATCTAAAATTTTACCCCATTGTGACCTTGAAACTATTTTGCCTCATAATCATTAAAGTACTACTTCTAGATAGGGAAACTATACCCTTTAATCCTTGAAAGGCGATGAACATACTTTTCGGCTCATTTCGACCATTTCAATATTTTGACCCTGTATAAACCTTGCCCTCATGCATATTTTACTGCTTTGATTTTGGTAAACTTTTGATACATTGTTCTTTAAAGGTTTACCCCAATACAATTCTGGAGAAATAGATATGTTGCAATTAATTATTAGTCATTATGTTTTCCTAATTTGACTGGCCTATCAATAACCTGAAAATAATCGCAAGTGAACATTAATTGTATAATTTAAATGGTAATTTATACATGAAACCTCAAGTTACGATTACTGTGTGCCATACTAATAATACAAGGGGCGTGGTTATGGACATTATTATTGCAGTAAAGTAGTTGTCGTGCTTCTTACATGCAATTTTCTCAACATAACCCATAGGAGTGACCAATGGGATATCACATTTTGATTTTGACACTTTGACACCAAGCCTTAACTACGGTTATCAGCCACAATACTGGCCAATGGTATCGTATGACCTTTAATGACCCCAAACTGACCTCTGCTTACCAAATATTCAAATATTTAGATCATTTTAGCACTCTACATGTCTCAAGCTTTAATTTGATACCAAACTTGATATGATTATTGAAAGTAATGATTTCAACATTACTACGAAATATGTATAAAAAGGGGCGTGGCCTATGACGTCATTATTGTGGTCGAATTTTTGGGCACCCCTTCTGAAATTGCTTTACATACCCCAAGGAAGGTTTGTGCCAAGTTTCATGCTTTGGTCCAGAAGTGCGCGATCTTGGTGAAAATTGTGACTTATCTACTTCACTATCCATCTCAATAAGAACACTGCAAGAGCAGGATGGTGGCGGAAAAATATACCATTCCATTAAATGTATCTCTTGCTGCTGATTAAATATAGTCAGATGGAATAAAAAAGGTTTCAAAAATACTCAAATGCAAAATAAAAGATATATTTTTCTAAATAATTATTTTCGTTCAAATATAAAATTATTTTAGACACCCTGTAGTTAATGAGGAGATTGTGGGATAACATGAGTTGCAAACAACACGCAAGGCCTTTTAAGCTTCTCTCCGTCGACCCATTAAACAGTTTTCACTCTTTAAACGAACGTTCCAATGCATTCTTTTAGACAAGTTCGTCTTAAATTGCATCCGGGTCATTAAGATCACCATGGTTACACCACTTAACCATTACAAGCACATAACGAGGAAGCATGCAAGCGATTTACAGACATTTTAGCAGTTCTGTTACCTAAATTAACGTTAATTCTATCCTACAGTAAGGAAAAAATAGAACAACGTTTCCTCTAGGTACCGTATCCACGAAGCTATATTCTAAAAGGCTCGTTCTTTGCTTTCATTTGGTGTTTGACAGGGTGTTTGAATGGCCTTTTGTTCACTTAAAACGAGAGCATCAACGATGCATGAGACCCTTCATGGATCAACGATGTGTTATAGAACATGGAACATGTAGACAAGGGTCTTGCAAAATCTTTTTATAACAAACGCATAACCCATGGAGTCATACCAACTTGATTCCATTGACGACGAGTCTCTACAATTTAAAGAATAGGTTTATATTAAAGCCTACAAGCCTATAAAGGGAGATATGGTAAAAACGGCCAAGACAATGAAATTGGAATCAAAGTTTAACATTACCGCGAACGTGGTATGGGATGTTTTGTGCAATTCAATTTTAATTTTATTTTTCAAATGTATTTTATTTATTTTTCATATATTTAAATAAATATTTTCCTGTGTTTGAGGGTGAGTTGGAGTAGCGGTTGAGTCTCTCAACAATGCGGCCCGGGTTCGATTCCCGGTCGAGCCAGTGTCGTTTGTGAATTTGGTTGCCGATCCACACTCGTCCTCGCAGGTTTTCTCCGAGAACTTCGGTTTCCTCCTGCATCTAAAATCGGACTCCAGAATCCCCGCTATTCCAGAATCCCCACTATTTTGGAGGCGTCCATTGAATTTAATGTATATAGCAATGTTGGGTTCTGCCTGGCAAATGCCGAATGTTATAATAAAATAAATATTTTCTACAAGGGAATGTAAGGTTCGGCACAAATTAATACGTACGTGATGTCCTGTAATTTTCAAACGTATGGTACATAATTATTCGGTGTATTGATTAATATTTAAAAGCGTCACTTTAATGTTTTGGATCTTGGTACATTAGTTATTCTTTGTCAAAAACGCCTCACAATTTTGTCCATCACCTGTGAACTGCGTGTCGAAGACGAAGCCCTCTGCCGAGCGGAGTGAGGCGTCTTTGCGCAAATAGCCATTCTCCTGTGCAAGCATGTGTCAATCAAAATATTACGTGGTCATCATATGGGGAGTGTGCCCACTAATTAATTTCCCATGCCAACATTATCTGTCAACCGAACCTCTTTCTTTAACCATAAATACAATACAAATGCCTGACGGTAACATAAAACAATGCCGCCAGACGGCAGTTTGACCGCTGCATTCGATCGATCTTATACTCTGCCGACGGTTCAGCGCCTTAGACCGCTCGGCCACCTCGCCCTCTTATTGCGAAAATACAGGGTGATTATTTTGTGGTTTTAAAACACCCCCCTCATCGGTGAAAAATGTTTGATTGCCCAATGAAACCTCTACGTAAGGACCAATTACAATGCCACATAAATTCGCCTAAGTGAAATTTGGCGTTGTATAAAAGACGGCCCGGGAATGTACGCTTCATGCTCAACCACTGAAATCTCGTAAGGTATTCCTCCGACTTATTCGTTCCAAATCCCTTAGGCCTATAATATTTTAGTATTTTTAGCTATTTTTGTTCTTTTAGTTCTTTGAGTAAATTTTAGCAAATTATTGGGACGATAATAATAATATGCTATACTCATCCAGTACATCACTCTTAACGTTCGTCAACTTGTGTACAATCTTATTGTATCACGATAGCGTTCGCCTTTAATCACAACAAGAATTCCTCCATATTTTACGTCGTTAGAATTTCCTTCCAGTCTTCAAGTGTACATGTATTTGTTGAGAACCAGGACCAAATTCTGGCAAGATGATATATTTCAGCGCGATAAACCGATCCAAAATTCTCCATTGACACATCCGAATCCTTTTTCATATTCAAAATCAACGTGCGGTTGAATTAACAGATCCGTCAGTCGACGTTGGATAACCTAGGATTAAAGGTATTATACAAAGTGGGTGCAATTAGTAGAGAATGACGCATTTC
>JAMKCH010023895.1:0-20719 GCA_023653785.1 Ophioderma brevispina
TGCCATAATGAACTAGTTAAAGTGTACACAAATACCAGCATGCGCTTGCAATTTATATGGAAGTAATTTGCACTGAAAGAAAATAAGTGACATTATGTACTTACTTGGCAAGTGGGTAATTTCATTAATGCTATACATGGGAAGTAGAAAATAGGTGCGCGTTGCTGTGGCAGGTGGCCAAAATGAGAAGTTTTATTTTGGATTTTTTGTCACGATTTTGAAGGTTTTCAACAGGGAGGCGATATATTTTACCTCAGCATCTCTGTGGTATACAGACTTCCCAAAAAACTATACGATCAAGATGAATTTTTTGTGCTAAAAATTTAAGTTTCATCATAACGGAGTTTTACTGATTCTTTTTAGGAGTTTTCCAGCTTTCAGGAGATTTTTGTGGGTTAATTTGGGTGGGTCCTGGTCTCTGAGTTTTATGGCTAATGATCCGGAGCGTTGGAAAAAACCCTGTTGGGCCAAATTCGGCTATCCTGATATTAACAAGTTTGCCATTGAAAATCATCTCAAGACATTCCTTATTGAATTAAAATAAAAGGTAGGTATAAATGCTGCTTCTTGTGATATAACGTAATTTTTAACTTTATAATGTCCCAATTGCTATAAATAATGTAGCATTGCGAAGTTCAATTGCAAACAGTCTTTTTGATCTCAGCTTTACTCCAGGTTTCAGCGAAGGTAAAACCCTAAAAACCCCTTGTTGAAAGTACCAAGACTTTGAACACAAATCCTTTCCCTTTTTGCTCTTTGTGTGAAAACTTACTTTTCCTGCATCATTTCCTCCCTGGCATCCTTGGAGGCGTGGTGATAGGGCTGTAAAATTTCCCCACCCCACATTAGAGCGTTGTCCACACATTTGTCCCTCAACAGACTTGTGAACTGTTACATTAGTTTCAGCAACTCAATCCCCAATTTCCAAGACTCTCATGATTATTGTCCCTCCTGAGAGTGAGTCCCTCATTTCACCCCAACATAATAATTTCTGGTGCTTTCCACTGATAATTGATTAGTTCAATGCCTGATAATACCATTCAACTCTGATCTGTACAATATTCTTTTGTTTTGAAAAGTGGTTTTATTCACAATGATGCTAGCACCCTACCCTTAAGTTTCTTGGACCCTTCAGGTGAAACTGGCCCAGTGGTATTTTATCCTTTTTGTCAACGCAAATATCTCCGCTAGGGTCCATCAATTGGATGGAATAAACCGAGGATTTAGCTTAGGATCTTGTCTAACAAATAAGTCACAATATCTGGCAAAATGCACATTTATATTTTTCAGATTTTTAGTTTGTTGTAGAGTTTTTATTGGGACAGTCTGTTATGGCTATTTTTCATAAGTGTACAGGGTGTCATGAAATGTAAACACAGCATTGCCTAAAAAAACCTTGTGGGAAGGGATGTTTTGTGCAAAATGGGTGGTTAATATCAAGTTGTATGAGCATAAGCCCCCTTCATTTTTTGGGTCGTCTGCTAGAGGGCACTAGGGCCCTATTTGCTTTTGGGTAGTGTGTGTGTCTGTGTGTGGGTGTGTGTGGTCAAAAATGTTCACCCAACTGTGTTAACCTAAAAATAATTTCCCTGCTGTTTCCACATACCTGCACATATATTCTGCCACTGGGGTTCTTGGGTAGTGCCTCACATTTACCCCTCTCACGAGTGGGGTTGAAGGTCATCAGAGTTCATGGCCCAAAAATGGTCAGAATTATAAAATTGCTTGGTGTATCCACATTGTCGACCGGTTTTTCATGATACTTGGATACAAATTGGTCCTTGGATAGTGTCCCACATGTTGAATGACCTAATTGACCTTTATGGCCGGGCAAAAAGGTCATAGTTTATAATAAAATAATCTGGGTGTATCCCCCATTTGTTGTTTGATTTTTTCCCCACAGTTACCTTCGTCACAATTGGGAACAAAGTCATCTAGAGGTCAATTAGAGTTCATGGCCCCAAAATGGTAAGAATTATAAAATTGTTCAATCAACTTCATACTCTGTCAGAAGATCCACTGCAGACTCATTGGGTTGTACACAGATTGACCTCTGTTGACCCCTGTGACCTCGTTGACCAATCACAAACCATGTATGGCAGATGACATGTGCATTCAGGGAATGCTATATTTATGGTAGTATTAAAGGTACCATGGCCCCGATCGCTAATTATGCCTCCGTCCCCAGAAGCCCCGGATTTTAACCGGAAGTTGTCCACATTTTTGGTATCCAGAAGAAGCTCTATTATTTCTCATTACCCTGTGAATCTTAGGGCCACAGATGTTTGGTTTGGAAATTATGAGCGAAAACGTTACCCTTTTTGGTCGACCAACTTAATTTTAAAACACAGTATCTATGGGGCTTACAAAATCACGTTTTAGGCTCTCACATCAAAACGGATTGAAATATCGGCGGGAAACTTTCCAGAGGGGTTTGGGGTAAAGGCCAATCTATCAAGATGAAAAACTGCATATCCTTAAAATTCATTGCCATCCTCCTTAAAACATAACTGGAAAATTGACCCAAGGTCTGTAGCTACCACTGACCATAGTAAAAAGGTACGAAAAAAGTTAACAAAACTGGGATGACTCTGTGGGTTAACCAAGCTTTCTTATAAAAAAAAATGCTTATTAGGTGCAGAAAACCTGATCTTAGGCAAGTGACCATTCAAGTGATGGTCGGTTAGGCACAGTTTTTTAAAAAATGAAACAAAAGAACCCACGAATAACCACAAATTGTAGACAATTTCCACTTTTCACTCCTTGTAACTCATATTTTTAGAAAATTTTAATCCATTTTGGTAAAATTTTGTAAAAAAAGTAAAAATAATAACCACAACCCCAAACAAACAAATCTATGTCAATCGAAAGCGATACAAGTTTTTAGATTTGCCTTTAAAAATGAATGCATTTTGCTTTCAAACTCATGCAGACCTTATGTATCATCAATTCAATCAATCAATCATCATCAATCAATCACCTATTCAATCAATCAATCCCATAATAAATAAATAAAAAAATGGTGCAAATTTTTTGAAATTTTCACCATTTGGCCCAAATCGCTGATTTTTGGCCCCAAATCACTGAATTTGCCCCAAATCCTTCATTTTTTTTTCTTCGACCAGGGGGGCAAACTGGGGGGGGGCAGAAAAAAATTTGGGCAACTTCCCCCCCATGCCCCCCCCTGCGGGTTCCCCACTAAATGTCGCTATCCTCATCGCCTTATTTTCGGACGAGATTAAGTTTGCCTTAATTCAAAGAAGCAATCAGCTTCTTTCAAGTAAGGGAATGTTATTTTCGATAAGAGATTACTATGTGTACGCACACTTCGTGTTGAATTTGAGATGTCAATGTTTGTTGGTTTACATCCCCAGCCATAATTTCCAGTGGGCCACACTTGTTTTCATCTTCATATTTTTCTGCTAGTGTGGACACACATTGTTCTTATTAGTGTAGTGTGGTACGTACGCTTTATTACTATCAAGATTAACTATCTTCTTCCTAAATAAGCAATTTTGCAGTGTGTCGGGGTCTTTGACCTGAAAATGTCTGTAAGCTTGGGGATATAATAGCTTTGCAAAGAGTTACGGTCCCATTATCACCCACATGTATGTCTTATTTACAACTAATATAGCATTATGTGCTAACTAGCCTAATTTACTGCCAATTTTGTTTGAATTCACCATAAGCTCATTAAAGCAATAACACGCACTTGTTTGAAGAGTGCCCCAATTTTCTGGATATTTTGAGATTTTTGCACATTGCATTGGTAATTGCTAGTAAACACTACCTGTGATGGTAGCCCTCAAATTATCTATTGTTTCACAAACGAAGGAAGTTTTGTAATTAGAATACTTAATAATCAGATCCTCCGATAATACTAAACGGCTGATGGAAACTCCTTCCAATATGAAAGCCGGGAATGTGCCACGTACGTGTTCTATGCTTCATTTCATTATTTGGTCTGTCATTTCAGAAAAGCAAGTTAGAATGTTCATTTATTTTCGTGGGGTGGTACTATTTCATCATGGACGGACATACACTTTGGGCGTTTCCAGTTCCGCCTTAAAAGGAGATGGCCCGACTTAAGGATACATATTTCAATCTACGCATCTGATAGTTTTCGCACGGGGCGATATTTCAATCCGTTTTGAGTGGCGAGAGCTGAAATTGTGATTTTGTAAGCCCAGAGAGTACTTGTAAAATTAATATTGGTTTTGACCAAATAGGGCCATTTTCAACACTCATAACACCCAAAGCGAACATCCTTTGGCTCTAAGATTTCACAGGTAAATGAAAACCAAAAGTAGCTTTCTTCTGATACAAAATATTGCCCACTTTCCGTAAAATCTGGGCTCCTGGGCCAGGCATTATCGATGGGCCATGGACCTTTAAATACAATTCTAATTACAAAATCCGTTTTTATGAAAATTACGCATTTTGAGCATTACTACTCGCAGGTATAGTTTACTAGACAATTACCAACACAACTGGTCAAAAATGTCAATTTTGAAAATTGGGGGTGCTCGTCAAAAATTTGCTGTTAGTGCTTTTAATGCAATTTCCCATGCCAAAAGTTCTTCATGCTTGCAAGAGCAATATTTTATGGTATCTACTTCGCGGTAAATAATATTTCTGATATGTTTTCAAAAAGGTGTTTTGCCATATCAAAGTGTTCTTCAACAGTACAATTAACACTGAAGCAATACTGCAGATAGTATGTCACAACACCCAAACAGTGATTTTGTTTTGACTGTTAATTTGCCGTTCCGCATTTTTTTCGACATCTCCTCCAAGAGCAACTTCCAGATGGCATGAACACAAGTTCCTCCCTCCAATTGAATTTTATTTCATAATGAGCAATTTCCCGTGGGATACTGCTGTTCAGTATTCTATAAACCAATTTTGCCAAGGGCAACAATTAGCAAGAATTTTAAAAATTACCATTTTTGCAGTAAAAGTCCACCATATTGTTTGAGATAATATCAACATAACTTGTTTTCTTTTAGTGGCAGTGGGCATAACTCGCCCGGGGGAGGGGAGGGACGTTTTCTTCCCTCTGGCTCGGGAAATATTTGATGATATGGACAATAATTTGTCTTTTTCATCCTTCTTTCTCTGGAATTTCAACCAATTTCTGCCTAAATTTGGGCAAAATTGTAAATTCTGTACCGCCAAGTTTGGACTTAATCGTAGCAAATCACTGCGACTACCTACAAATTTTGCCTCCTCTGGTGGGACAACTTGAGAATTTGGCCCCCTCAGGATTGACTGCTTCAGTATGCCACTGTTTGGTGGGTGAAAGGTGTTGTTGTAGTATGGTCGGTTGTTAGACCTACTGGTTTTATGCAAACTTATAGATAGTGGTAGGTCCAGTTTTAGATGCAGGAGAGACAAATACAGTACTTGGAGGTGTAAACTAGCTAGGGTGAATCTAACAACATATTTCTATTTTACATTGATGGTATTAATTGGTTAGGAAATAACTGGTTAATGGCTAATAAGCATCTATAGAAGGTGATTTTGAACTTATTTTCCATATTTGCTATCGAAACGTCATTTACAAATCACTCACAATACAATATACTTTACGGGTGTACACCTGAATGGTAGTTCATCTTCCTTCAGAATGTGGGTTACATATACTTAATATTATGTTGATATAGGTAACATTCATATTCAGATGACAATTTCTTACAAATACTTTAAAGTTTATACTAGAGTAGTAAGTAGTCCATCCTCTCCCCCCTGGGATGAGGGCTCTATTTGCCTCAAAGTATGTTGATGTAGATAACATTCGTTTTTAACTTAACTACTCCAGCATGGAAGACTGCTTTGCGAAAAAGCCGCAAGATGGAGTTAAAAATCAAAGTTGACATTTGGAACAGCCTTGTCCAAACTCAAATCAGAGCCAGAATGTAAAATGGCTTTGGGATGCCATGTATGTGAGCTAATGCAACTCTGAGAGGCTTATGCTATTAGGTAGGCTGTAACATAGCAAAAGGGCATATATAATATTTAGCTTACTAACAATATACATTATTTTGGTATAGTTTTTTAATGTGGTCCCTCACCCACAACCCTCGCATGGGGAAATGATGTACACAGAATGAAAATTAAAACAAAGATATACCCTTAATTCTTATAGTACAGAGTGTTCTAAAAGTAATTGACTGGATTTTACAGAAAAAAAAAAAATGGCCCAACATATGTGGAATTCAAATTGCATAAAAGCTGAGATATTTACAAAAAGAAATGATACCAAACATGTCAATGATGTAATTTAAACTTTATAATAAAACCTTTTACATTCACCCATACATAGAGGGAAAACAATAGCTTGTAGCGCAGCTGCACAGCATTCCACAATTTTGACCTTTATGATTAAAATGTTATTTGATTCATAGCTGTACAACATTCCACAGACGTTAAAACATTTCTCTTAATTGTGTATGTATAATAAAACTATCTGTGAAGACATTAATATTCATTTTAAAGAGCCGAGTCTGTAGCACCTCTTAATCTTAAAAACATTACAATTTTATTGACTGCAGTTATTAACACACATGCCTTTTGGTTACAGTTTCAAAGTGGGATCTTTTCATCTGTCCATGGCATTGTGCAGAAAGAAAAAAATGTTTGGAGAAAAACCATTGCATATTTACCCATCAGTAAAGTTGACTTTAGGAACACTCTGTATGAGTAGGGGCTGTCAATTTCTTTGTAAGGGGTGTCCCAAATATTGGGATGGCCAGAGTAGTTTATGACCTCTCCTTTTGATTGATAACAACCTAATTTTATACTCTGTTGCATTTTGGGTTGATGTAAGGACCTGGAAAATGTTGAGCTGCACGCTGAGGTTATTTTCAGAGGTTTTGTTCAATATTTTTGAGTCTGTGGAATCTTAAATTAATTGTTTGACCCATATTTTAGTATGTTCGAAAATTCATGATGACCCACCCCCAAAAAATATTTCGGACCCTCTCAGAAGAAAATGACCGCCCCTCAGCAGTACAAGTTATGCATGATATGCCAAAATGGAATATATTCCGTGTAATAATTTCACAGGTATATATTTTTTTCCATGTGAATGTCATGGCAAAAATACGGGCAAAAATCAAGAAAAATATTAATGAAATTCATGAGAGATAGACCACTGTGCTTAACACCATTATCGGTCAGTTGGGTATATGTACCTGCTGCCAATACAATTTCTGTTTTCATTCATTTTCTAGTAGCTGAATATAAAAAAAAACGGCAAATCAACAGTATCGTTGCATGGCTTATAAATAACTAGATTATTATCTCTTTTGTTGTTTTAAACACAAAGTTGAATGGTTGTTACCCTTCCCACCTCTCACACACATTGTAACATTGCAGCTTAAGTATATTTCTCATCAGAGCCACCATAGTTTAGCCATTACAGGGTTAACTCATGCGCTAGCCCATCAAAAGAGCATCCATTGCAGAAAGTCTGCCGCTCAATCATCGGATATGAGAGTATCGCGGGTTAGTTGTGTTGACAGCACGGGGATCCCAATTAGCATCCCTGACATGCCTTAGTTTCTTTGTAGCCGACAGACATTGCCGAAGATGCTACACATTGTTATCAAAATTACAAATCGTTTGGCAGCCGACGCAATTTAACGATTGCCAAGTTTGAAAGTTCATGACTTGGCGGTGCAGCAGTTCGGATAAATGGGGAAAAAAGATGTAGTTATAGCAGAGTCATCTTTATGGATGGCTAGTGAATGGAAGTTGATGGGTTCCTGAGGAAATATGGTGAATGAATGGTTGAATCAACTGGATTGGAGGCCATGTCAAGTTTGATATCTTGGATTGCACAGGTGCAAAAGAATGTTCTGTAGTACTAGTAGAGTGAATTGTGTGATCAACTGTTAAGCAGAAATGACTAACCTTGAACTTGTTACCCCAAATAGGGACGGCTTGTTACATGAACAGGAAACGCCAAAATGGCTTTAGTCACTAGTAGTCAAACTGATGGGTGATTTTGTTAAGTTGTTAAAGAAAAGAAAAGTGGACGGATTAGGATAAAACTACAAGTAGCTGGGAGGAGCTTTGGAGCATGAACCCCATGGTTTTGTAAAGGTTGCAAAAGTAGAATGTATGCACATAGCTAGATCGTGAACGGATCAAAATTACAAAGGCAGGGGTCCAGGGGCCTCCTTAAAGTCCAGGGCAGATCTATGGTTTGGGGAAAAGGCATTTTCTTTTGCCAAATTGAGCCTTTTTAATAGGCATGTTGTCTTCTTTTCTCTCCATCTCTTTTGGGACCCCTGGGTGCATGTGCTCCCTCTGCACCCCCTGGATGCACATGATTTAGCTTGTTGTCATTTTTCTGAATCTTTTGGACCTTAAAGCCACTTTCAGCGATTTCTGCAAATGTAAAACAGTTCGCGCGCCCTATTTTTCATCAAGGTCCACTTGTTGTCCACAAAGAACAGTTATATAAGTGTCGCTATGACCTAACACTAGCAATTAGAGATAAAATGGGCATTTGGAATTTTGAAAAAAGACTGATAGTAGCTTTAATGCTGATTGATTTCCTGTAAAGGCAATATTCTGTTTATTTTGTAATATCAACATCAGAGAAAAATTGTGTTTGTCATATTTCTCTGGAAGCATCCGAAATCCAAACAATCATTGCTTGAATCTTTGCCTTCAAATTTTCAGGAAGAACATATTGAAGGTGACCAATCTATATCACAATGTATAATAAAAACAAACAAAATGTAACTTACCATTCAGTGTCAGTAAAAGATATTGGAGTCGAGTGTGAATTATGCCCCAAGATTTTTTCTGCTAGACCTAACGATGATCAGTGAGTGTAAATAGAGTTTAATCACAAAGAAAAAAATGGATTTGTACCAAATCAAGGGTTATATATGGTAGTTTAAGTGTTGTTTTATTTTACATAATTAAAGCAATTTAAGGGGGAGGTATTAAAGGTGTTGGAAAAACATAGGGGAGGCCAAAAATTCAAATAATAACAAAAAAGGCTAGACTATTCCCTTGGCTCCCAGGTTTTCTTCCAGGCAGCCCCAGTTGTGCACGCAGGTGAGGAATTGTTTTTGCTCTTCCAGTAGATGTAAACAGGTGGTGAAGACCTATTTGGAATTTTCAAACACATGAAATCAGAGCATTTATACACTGTTTCGGGACAAAAATTAAAAAAACCAGGACTAACTTCATTGGAGTTTTAATTCACCTATTAGCTGCCTATTGGAATAACCATTTGTAATTGATGTACTTGAGTTGGTATTGTGCTATTAGGTGATGATCACCCACATCCTTCCCCCCCTCCCTCCCCCCGTCCTACCCGTCGTCCCTCCCAAATGTGCGCGAAACACGAAGGAAAATACAATGTATTAAGACCACACGGTAGTGTGTCAAACCAAGTTTTAAATAAAACAACCAGAAAACAAGAAAAAACAGCAAAAAAAGCATTAGAAATCCCATGATACAGACGACACACACCGTGAGTATATTAACAGAAAGGAACTCCCCTTTGTTTGACGCGTGATTGACGAGTAAAATCACTAGGTGGGAGTATTGTTAACGATCGCTTAACTATTCGTAATACAAAAGCATAGCATGTATTTCAACCATAAGAAGTATATATGACACATTTCATGAGCAAGGATGAATTAAGAAACGGAAACGACGAGTTATAAATGGCTTCAAACGGTCAATTTATAACGATTATTAGTGGGCAAATGTTAAACATAAAAAACGGTCTCACAGGCCTTACAGGATTTATTCGAAATGAATATTGGCAAAATTTAGTACATGATTTCTATTTATCCTCATGATGTGCATTTTACCTGCTAACATGAAAGTTTAGACAAAAAATGATGTTTTTACGAGATTCTTTTGTCAGCATCACCACTGAACCCTCAATACTCGCATATACAACAATTCGTTCGTTAAATACAATCTTCCTTCGTGGCGCAGGGTCTAATCCATAGACATTATTGATATTACTTTTGGATGTGTCTGTTGTTGTCAGTTCGAGCCCGGCTGTGGCCCACTACTTTCGCATATTAATTTATGCTAGTATTGAGTTCCGGTGATCATTATCTTTCTTCTTCTTGCGTAGAGGCAGCAGCTAAATATGTTTAAGCGTTGGAGCCAACTCACTGTTGATGGTTGGGGTGAGAAATCTGTGTCCACCGATGGACGAAAGGTAGGGCACTCATTGAGAACGTTATCCGCAGTCTGTGATGGATAAACCCATTGGCATGGGGGGTGGGGGCGCCGGGGTGTGCTGGCGAGGGCCGCAGCCCCCATCGGTGCATATGGCTATTGAAGCGACCGACTCCTGTGCAAATCCGGTTTAAGGTGACCCATTCCTTGTGTGGGGAAGATGCTGCCAGGTGGTAGTTCTGTCCTAGGTGTAATAGAGAGTTGATCTGTCTTGGGGTATCTAGCCAGGGCATATTCCATGTCCTTAGATTTAATGGGAACTGAGAGTTTAGGCAGCTGTCGGCAGAAAGGTCTGCGAGAGCGCAGTCTCTGTCTACCGAGATGTGGTGTGATTCTTTGACAGTGTTATGCATGCGGTGCTTGTTGAATCCAGCAGGGCCTATTCACTAGTTTGTGGTGTGGTGTTCTCTCCGAAGTACTGCAGTGCAATGCCTGAAGCCACTGGTAGGAATTCATATGGAGTAGGACGGAGGCAGCCAGTGTTGGTTCTCAAGGTCTCGTTTAGTACTGTGTCCAGCTTGCTTGTGTAGAGCTTGTTGCACCATCTGGGGTGGCATATTCAGCAGTGTTGTAGACCAGAGCCAAGGCAGTGGTGCGTAGGGTCATTGGGCTGGCAAACCCCATAGATCCAGCAAGTCGGCACAGGAGGTTATTCCTCGAAGATACCTTGGCGCATCCAGACTCTAGGTGCTGCCGTAAGTAAGCTGCCGGCCAAGCTTCACCCCAATAGGTTGTGTAGGATTGTATGGCAGAGCAACTCCATATGAGGTTGATTTGATGATGGCGATGAGCCTCTTTGGTGTTGAGGTGAAAAGGCGTAGCGGTGGTCTTGGCTTCGCTCAGCTTCAGTCTCCAGGTCTTGAGATATGCTGCAAGAGGGCCTGCTGTAGTAAGTGTGCTTTCTACTTCTGTCCATTTTGCCTGCCGATGGAGGATGGCAAGATCGTCGGCGTAGCCATATTGTCTGATGTTGTTTTGAGGTAATCGCTGATATACAAGCTGAACACTATGGCCAGTACAGATCCTTGTGGTACTCCGGTCCTCAGACGACGCAGACGACTTCTCTGCCCAGCAACTGGTCTTGAGAATAAGGCTAAACGGTTTGCAAGCAGTTACATATGAATATTGTACAAGGTACGATCCGGGATGGTCCTCCTGAAATGCTTGAGTGTCAGGCCTGGTGCCACACGGTGGTCAGTAAGCCCGTAAGGTCCACCAAGATGACGCCTGCCTACTACGGGGCGCTTTTCAAAGCTTTCCTCAATATCATTTGTGAATTTTTACAATCTGATGGACAGTGTCCGGCCGACTGCGAAATCCTGCTTGTCATCAGGCAGATGGGTTCGACACGGGCTCCAGCTGGGCCAGGATCATCCTCTCAAGGAGTTAAGAGGAAACACACAGTAGTGAAATTGGGGTCGGTAGTTCTTATGGTTGTCGACAGGCTTGTTGGTTTGGGGAGTGCGATGGATAGTAGCTCTCCTCCAGATCTTGGGTAACGGACTGGTTGGTAAGGCAACTGTGTAGAACTCCTTGGAGCCTAATCAAAAAAAAAGAAAGACATCGTGGGCACAATTGCTCAACTCTGTCTGGTATGTTACCAGGGCCCTGGGCCTTTCCACTTTTTAGTTGGCGGATAGCAGAGGTAAAGCTCATCTAGTGAGCAGGATGTAAAGTGACCCCTCCACGCCGGGGGCTCGACGAAGTTTGTTGATCTCTTTTTTGATACAGCGATGTGATCCTTATATCATGTTCTTGAAACCCCGGCATTTTGCGAGGAGTTGCTGCACAATATTGAGTTGGCAAGTTCACTGGACATTTTCGTGGTTTTGGAAATGCTGCAGGGAGGGGTTTTATATCCTTCCAGGCCTTCCTGCTTGAGTGGGTGAAGTCGATTCCTTTGGACCGTCTCCTCCCAGTGCTCACAGCGTTTCCTGTCCAAGCATTTGTCAGATCTTAAGCCTTGGATGAAGCTTCTTTCCCGGGTTCAGAATTTCAGGAAATCATTGTAAAGTGATCACATTCCTCATCCCAGGATAGGATATAACTGCGACGGCAGCCACGTGGGATGTCTTCTATAAACAATTAGCAAATTTTTTAGGCAAATCGGGGGGGGGGGGGGGGGGGTGGGGGGGGGGGGGGGAGGAGGGGATTGGGGTTCTGGATCACAAGCTGCCGGCCTAGATGAGTGCAAAATGATTGTGACGATTTCCTGACGGCACGTCATAAAAAGGCAAAACAGCGCATGTGATCTGAATAAATGGTGGCGCTTTCTAAACAAATTTCTTATTAATGCCCATTAAATCGCCATCAAAATGGGCCTGTGTGCAGTGGATTTCTTATTTAATATTCATTAGACCATGAATATGTGGTTAAAAAACCATATTTTTCATTTCATTATTTGATTCAAATCCCCTGTGCATTAATAAAATCATGTTGTTGATTGCTTGTACCAAACCGAAGCACTCATAGTTCATTATTTCCTGTTTTTCCATTTTATTCTCATGAAATGCTTGTAAAACAATCAGGAAAACATTTCCATTTCCGATTGATTTTCATTAAACTGGAAATACAGGCTTGCAACCGTGCAAGTATTATATATCAAGTATTGATATCTAACATGCTTTTACAATAATAATTTTAATATATTTAATAAAAAAATACTGCATGCCTTTATGAACTTTAAAGGACTTTAAGACAATTTTGTCTTTTGCCTAAGGGAACATAGGGATTAATTTGGTAGTGTGTGTGTGTCTGTGGTCAAATGTTCACCAATGTTAACCCTAAACATACGTGCCTGCTGTTTCCACATACATGCATACATTTATGTCACTGCGTGTAATGGTCCTTTGTTAGCCCCACAAGTTACCCCCTCATGAGTGGGTAAACAAAGATCATCTAGAGGTCATAAGAGGTCATGGCCCAAAAAGGTCAGAATGATGAAATATTGCTTGGTGTATCCTCCACATATGTCTATCATTTTCATGAACACTTTGATCAATGGTCCTTGCATATTGTCACCCACCTGGTGGTGACCTCATGGTGACCTTTTGTTCCCCCATTCACAAACCATGACGGCAGCGACACATGCATTCCGTGATTGTTGTATTTTAATATAATTAAATTGCCTTATAAATATTAGTTAAAGCACCATGTGTCAGTAGATACATTCTGCATAAGCCAAGTGGGGTGACTAACCTAATGAGTTGAATAATTATGTAATAATGTAAAAACAACTTTTTAGATTTTAATCTTCAATCAGAACAATTACCTAATTCCAATTAAAAAAATATATCTCTGTGTTAGATGAATATGAATAAAATGTAAAACACGTAACATGCATGACACTAATTGTCACATGCATCATCAGGACAAAAGCTATTCATGTTATTGGATCAGCTGGTTGTCTCTCAGAATTTTAATTGCATTAAAAATCATGTTGTATCTTATGCTGAGGGTATTGGGCATCAGGTTCATACTATAGTTTTAAATTTTGGTTCCAGGAATTTTAAAACACCCATGTCAGCCAAAATTTGCTTTTCTCAAGCAGTATGTTTGCTTGTTGGCAAAATACATGTAGATGAACTCTTTGATGAAACCATTCATTTATAAAAATAGTTTGTCGGAAGAAGGCCTATTACTTTCGATCGATATGTTGTAAAATCTGTAAATATAAAAGGAAATGCCTCCTTTTCAAAATTTCGAAACCACTGTAAAATGCTTGGGAAAAACATTTTAAAAATTATGCAGCAAATGGACATTGTTGGCAACACCCCCCCATACCCCCATGGAAAATGGTCTGGGAACGGTCCATACATGCAGCTTGGCTGTGTAGAATTATCCCTTGTCGTCATAAAAAAATCTACCCAAACATTAGCCATAATGCCCCATAATGCAGAAAACGTCTCTGGTCCTGTCAAGTGTTTGTTGGGAGGAGAAGTTCTGGAGTGATTATCAATAGTAGGGTCCAACCAAAAAGTTTCTCCATGACAAGGGTCCAAGTTTGCTGGGCCGTGATACGTCATTGTTATGTGAAAGTTGTCAAGTGAATGATGATAATTTGAATTAAAATTGTTTCAAATTTGTTATTTTTTTTATTTTTTTTAAAAAAAATCCTTCACAATGCAGTTTATTGTTCAGAATTTTACAAGATGCTCAATTTGTGAAGAGTAATTCTGAATAATTGTTATCCTTACCGGAATGTGTATGCAAGATTAACATAAATTCACAAAATTTATTTCTGTAAACGTCTGATTATGGTCGATGCGATTGTGATCAGTGCGGGCAAAGGCAGGATGGATAAGGAGTCTACAGCTGGATAAACTTCAGTTTTGGGGACATTTATTAACCATGAAGATTCTTGATGTAACATAGGCACGAATTTTGTGATTCTCCCAAAAATGGGCTTTGAAGAATGAAAAAAAGAAGAAAAGGCGAGCCGATTCAAAATTTTGTGTTCTCGGTGGTTTCTGTTGCACATTTGCAATGTATGTGTCTGTGTTTGTCTGTATGTCTGACAATGTTCATTAATCCACAGTACTACAAAATACAAACTATCCATGAACTTGTAGGGTGGTTAGATCGTTTGCTCGGTTTGCTGTATAGTTTGGCCTCTAGATAGCGCATGTTAATGAATAATAATTAATAAGCTAATTTGCAATATGAAATGAAAAGATATTGTGGACACAACCTTAATCATGTCCAGATAATTCTTTGATCAGAATTGGTGGTCACTTAGTAGTGAAATACCAGCACATTTTTCAGCTTCTCCAGGACTGTTTAAAGGGCACAAGGAGATTTTCATAAGATACAAACTTCTTTAAATTTTCTTGGTGTCTACCAAGGTTTATAGGGAAAAAATAGAAATGAATACCCAAAACCAAGTTATGAACTTGATTGTTGTCCTAATAGGCCTTATAGGAAATTGTGCTTGAATAAATTACCTTGTACAATAGAAAAATATTACATCTGTAACATTTGCTGATTACATAAGAGAGCAGGTTTGGCTTGGTAAGCATTCTAAATGTGCAAAAGCTTGTATTAAAAAAGAATGAGAGCTCATTTTTCCTCAAATTTTCCTCTTGTCCTTTTAAAATACTTCATCATACAGAGGATTTCAAGTATGGATGGTAGGGGCTGAAGATGGCAGATGTTAATTCTTTGACCTGTTTCTCTAAAAAAGATAATTTGGTATTGGGATTTATGTAAATTGTCTAAATTGAAGTCATATTAATTTTCAAAATTTGTTTTCATTATTTTCTGTAACTGAGAATGCGAAATAATGGTGCTTTGAGAAGTAGGTTGTAGTGAGAAGGTTAGCTGTTTTGTGACAAATCTTTCTGACAAATATTGCAATCACAAATTTTGCCTTAAGATGATTTAGGAGTAAATTGTCAACATGGTTCACTGAAAGTTAAGAAAATTAGATTTTCTAATGATCTTTTTGAAAAAAACAGTAAAGAAAGATTGTGAAGCTAGGCAAATAATCAGAAGTGGATTGCTAACATGGTTTGACACGTGCTAAACTGATCATCAATTTGGTATGGAAAAAATATTCACAAAGAGCATTTGATAATCATGATAAGTTAGGAACCAGATAGATGAGCTAATGTACTTCATGTTCCATATGCATCTGTGTAGATGGTAAGAGATAAAGCAGAAGGATCTGAAATACTGGGGAAGTACAAAAGAATTTAAATTAGAATTTAAATTAGCTTGCACAGCTGTTGGACCCAGGGGGTGTCGGCCAAGAAATCATCAAACTTGGCGTTTGCCAGTCTGTCTGAAACCATGAAAATCACAAGGGAAGGTTGGATTTATTTGCTTCCTGTGTAATAGCACGACCGCAATACGAAAATTACACTCTATATAAATACCCAGTATAATGTATATAGATTTATAGGTTAAAGGTCATGATATGGTCATTTTTCGTCATAACTGTGCAAAACCGGTTTGCTGCAAAAAGTCACAACCATTTAAAAACGCATCCTATACGTTAACTTAACGAAAAATGCGATCAATTATGACAAATCGGGTCTTAGAAAGGAAATTTGGAGCAAAACGTGGTTTGACGTGAGCCAGATCATGTCAGGTATACATGGTTGCATGAGCGCGTATTCTCGTGACGTTTGTATATGTTTGTGCCCGGACCTTGTGGAGTCGATAGGCTTGGTAGGACCCCAAATACATGAGAATGAGACTAATTTGAATAAATAAAATTCTAGAAGTCTAGGATTTTTGAAAATGGTGCGAAAATTGAATGTTTCAAAATGCATTTTCTCCAGATTTCTTCTACAAACTAAGTTCGCCAGAACAAAATTGCTTAGAATGATGTCTTTCTGTGCAGTGGGTTAACAATTGAAGGAATTCATCAAGCAGTTTGGGAGGAATCAATCGCGGCAAAGTAATGCATATTGCCCCCTTCCTTGATTTGCCACCTGTACATACTAGAAGGTATGATTACATATAGGTCGTATGCTCTCTGAATTAGGCTTTAATATTCTGTAAACCCCATTGCCAATTATATGGATATCATTTATTGAACCAATTGAGATGCAATGTAAGAATGGTAGAACTTGGATGTGCTGAGAGGTTTGATCCTAAAACATTTAGAATCTCTATTCTAATTGGTTACTCAAAATGCATATGTCATGTAATGAACCAATCATGAACACCGTAAGAAATGCAGTATAACTCAGAGGGTTAATAATTAATTTTCTGAGTTTTATGTAATCAGTATTATGAACATTGTATTCTGTGAAGTTTAGTCATTGGTAATTTCAAAGAAGACTGGCAATACATAAGGTCAATTCTTTGTTATTTTTTTGTCTGGGTGATTTGTGTGGAGATTTGTATTGCTCAATATCAACAATGCCTAAACCCTTTGAAATGCAAAGAATGTAGCACTCCAATTCATTCTGATTGGTGAACCGCAAAAATGACCACGATTTTGTAACGCTACAAGTATTTTCAATGTCAATAGTTGTAAAGGATTTTGAGAAGGATAATGGTAATTGAATAATTTTGACATAAGAAAGTTCCTTAAAATGACAATCAGATTTGGAGAATTTGCACAATTGTGAAAGTAGGTGATACACTTTTCCGGATCTGTTCGTCATCTCTGTGCATTTGCTTTGATATAATTTAGAAAGCGTCGGCTAGGTAGTAGTTTGAATGGCAGCGGCAGCAGTATGCCCAAGGTTTGGTAATGATTGCTACAGCAGTGGTAATGATGTGGTATTAGATCAGGAAGACAACCGAACGGAAGGAAAGCAGGAAGGAAGTAAGACCCTGGTTATCCTACATTGAGATGTGCATAATTTGTAGAGAGGAATTGTTTAGGTTGGGTGTGTGTGAGTGCTTGTAACTTCTACTATCATAATTATTAGTAAGTATATACATGTAAATATGTAAAAGAAATAGTAATGTTTGTGTGTAATGTTTAACCAGGTGCATGTGTATACAAGTGCAGATGTGTTCATACTTAAGCATGTACAAAAGTGTGTGTATGTGTGTGCGTGACAGGTGTACATTAGACTGATGTGCCTAGTACATAAGCAGAGCTGGTACATAAGTATGTGTATATCCATAATCATGAAGTATGGACTAGTGTGTGTACATCTACAAGTGTGTATATAAGTGTGTCATATGTGTGTGTGTGTGTGTGTGTTACATGTATGAATATACACAAGCGGTATGGTTTTTAACCCGGGTGTGTTATAGAGTGTGCCTGCATGAGTAGTGTGTGTGCCTGTATTACATGAGCGTGTCTGCCTGTATGCAGAAGCATATGCCGATACATGAGGTGTGCCACGTATGCAGAAGTGATGTGCTGTATACCATGAGACGTGAGCCTGTATACTATGAGCGTGTGCCTGTATTGCAGAAGGTGCCTGTATACCTGAGGATATACATGGCGTATGGCCTGTATGAAAGTGTGTGGCCTGTATAACGTGAGCGTGAGCCCGTATACAGTCGCGGAGTGAGAAGGGATTAATAGTGACGAGGTTTGTGACTGGAGAAAGGGTGAGTGTGTGACTGGAGGAACTTTGTAGGAGCGTTGTAAATGTGATAAAGGAGATGGGTGACAGTTTATTACATGAGTGTGTACCTGTATACATGACGTGTGCCAGTATGCATAAAGTGTGTGCCGGTATACATGAGCGTGAAGCCTGTTATACTTGAGGTGTAGAATGGATTGCCAGAAGTCTAGTGGACGGTGATACAGGAGTGGGTGAATTGTGATAAAATGAGTGTGTGACTGCTAAAAATGAGTGTGCGGTATGTATGCAGAAGTGTGTGCCTTGTGTATACATGGAGTGTGTGTCTGTATGCGGGAAGTGTGTGGCCTGTATAACATGAGTGTGGGTCTGTATGCAGAAGTGTGTGCATGTATACTGATGGAGTGTGCCTGTATACATGAGTTGGTGATTGTATGCAGAAGTGTGTGCCTGTATACATGAGGATGTGGCCTGTTATACAGAAGTATACAGCATCTATACAAGAGAGAAGTATCATAAGGGTATTATAGCACTGCTGGTTGTGTGATAGGGATGCAGTTTTGATTCGTATCAGCAAGTTAGGCAGACATTTTTTTAACTTGTACTTAGTGCTACAGGCAGAACAAGGATGTGAATTTAGAATTTTTTAATAATCTTTTTCCAGGAAAAGATTCATAAAAATTTAAAGTTAGGCAGAATTGAACATTCTGAATGTATTTTTTTCATCCATCTTTACAATACATTTTGGATATCTTTGTATGTGCTTCTCCTAACTGTTAGATAGAATCATGTAAGGATCTCAATAGATAAATTGTTTCTTGACAAACATCTTTTAAGATCTTAAGAGACAATTTTTCAATATGAATACGGTCAAGATAATCCACATATAATTTTTTTTTTAAATTTGGGAAAAGATTAAAACAAAATTGAAGTGTGAGATACTATAGTCATCTGCCAAGGCCCAAAGAGTTAATGACCATGTGATAACAGTTAGAAATAAATAATCTAGTCCATTGGAGCATACATTTTGTGTGTGTGTCTGTGTGACCGTAACCATGGTAACATCCACTTTAACACTAACTCCAATCCTGATGTTATAGTTAGCTGAATAGCAAATAGAAATGATTTCAGAAGATGAGCAATGGATTTCTCACAAGCCAAAAGCCAAAAAGGAAAGAAAAATGGTACTTGGCATTTTGGCAAATCTTAGATGGGTGCCCATTTGAGAGCTCACGAGTCATGTTTAACCAGCGATTGAGATTTGTGCAGGATCCCATTCTTGTCTATTTACATGCTAAACAAATTGATCTCTTCCAAGTGCATTGACAATTGCACTGGACAGAATATAATGTGTGTGCTCTGTACACATGCTGATTCGTATTTTCACACATCGGTAAATTTGTCATAGCTTTCAGAAACAATTTAAAGGTCCGTTTGATTCTCGCTGCAGTGTGCGAGGTTTGTTTTGAATTTAGTTTTTCTGCGATTGTAACAAGATTCAGAGAAGGAGAAATGACAAACATTTGCTTTGGTGACAGGAATCAGGCCTCTGATCAGGGTCACAAAAGAAAAAGTACATTTTGAAGGTCAGGTAGAAGTTAGAGCAACAAAATGTTCTACTCAGCTTCTGAAAGCATATACAGAGAGTATCTTAAGGTTCATTCATACCTCGCTGCACTGTGCAGTGCAGTGCCGATATATCAACCACTTGCTGCAGCAATTCAATGTAACCTGCTGCAGCTGCAGTTAAAATAAATTTAACTTGGTTGCAGTACCGCAATGCAGTATACTGGACAGAGACCGTAAATTAAGCACTGCAACTTACTGCAACTTACCGCAACGCACATTGTAGTGTAGTATGAATGAACCTTTAGTTTGCCATACTTATCCCAGATCGTCTGTCTGTCCATCCCAACAAAAATCTACGACCCTGTAAGGCATTTCGTATGTGGTAGTGCTGGACACAAGTATTATCCTTGCATTCTGCTGTTACTAAATTTGCATATTAATGAGCTCATTTGCATATTTGTTCTGATCGGTTAATAACTACAAAGGTCAACATCTGCCAGAACACAAAGCCTGAATTTGATGAGATTTGGAATGTGGGTAGTAGTGGAACCATGCAATCTCATACTACTAAATATGCATATTAATGAGCTTATTTTCAATCTTCCGATTGGCTGATAACTTAAAACATTAATTTCCACTTGGCCTATAACACAATGTCTGACTTTGGTAGGAAGGTAGTGGTTGAAGACGGCCCACGCATCATTATATTCTATGAATATAGAGAGCCTCGAAGCTGAGAACCACAAAATTGTAGTTTTGTTCAGTCTCTTGGTTTTATAAAATATTGTATTTCATCATGTGCTTCATAATGTAGGTTACATACTTGTAGTGTAGTGTAGTATAACACTTGTAACTTAATTCTTTCCAGGCTGCTTGGAGCCTCATTTAGAAAGTAGACAAACATTTTATGTCATTGCCTTATA
>JAMKCH010023896.1:0-18687 GCA_023653785.1 Ophioderma brevispina
CTACGAATGTTGCTGTTTTGTCGTTCTTACCATTTTGTTTTCCCTTTTTTTAATTGACACAAAGTTACTTGTCTACTCAATTCATTAGGAATACCATGTAAAGAAAGACAGGATTTAAATATTCTCTTAAAGAATTATTAGTTTCACATTTATCAAAATTACCCGCGCTGTACAGAACCAATGTGCTGTATGTCTAACATCGTCGGCTACACATCGTGACATGCCTGCAGTACTATATAGATAAAACTGGAAGTCACTCAATGAATTATGGCGGTTATAAATTTGAAAATGTCAATAGGATGGATAACCATAGTACTTCTGAATACACTATTTAAATACTGTTGAATTGATTACTTTTAAATATAACTTGTTGACTTATTTCAGGATGTACGTGTGTTAATGAATGACTGCCTTTCGAGAAGTGTCGCCGCCATTGACGAAAACGTAACCAAAAAAAAAGGTTTTTGCAGTCTCATTAATGACTGATAAACCGTATCGGAAAAAAAATTGTTCTCGCCTACGATTCGCCCAGATTATTTTGAAAGGTTTAAATTCTGGGAGTTGTTTTTCGTCACCAGTACTGGTTATGAGCTACAAATCCTTAGCCTCAAATAATGAGATTGGTACAGGTTAGCAATTACGCACTATTGAATTACAAAAGAATTTATATAACATTCATAGGGGTGGGTGCAATAAAGTACTAACCCTCGTCCTTTTTTCGACCACTTTGCTATTATTTTCGAAGTATTTGTATCTAAAACATAATACTCAAGCCAGTGTCCGATGGATTTGCCAAGAAACTCACCCGTCCATTGTACTTATCACAATAATGTATGACATCCAAGATTTAGACGTGTTCTCTGCCAAGTTTGGCTTCAAAAAAGACAATCATTTAGTATTATATTGCCACTGGATTTACATTCTGCATCTCAGATCGTCTAGAAACATTAACCTCAATCATTACTGAAAATAAGTTTCTTACATCCAGGAACCTCAAATTTATGAGTGACTAGTTCGCATTTAAAACTGTACGAATAATCCCAAAAACATTTAATCTGTTTAAGAGTTCGTGATCTTTATATTTATATACTTCACTAATCAGATTTCTCATCTGTTTGGTAAAAAACCGATTTAGTTCAAAGCCAGTAACACGTTCCTTTTGTGGTTCGGTACTTTATTGTGCCCATCCATTCGTTTCTTTGCCATGCGTAATGAGTTCATGGGTCATGATGCACAGAGGAAAAGATGCTCGGATAAGGGCCCAAGGTGGCGCACCCACCCGGAAGTACATATTTTTTTCTAAAATGATAGAAATCAGGGGCTATTGATAAGTGAATCCGTATGTGGAAGACCAAACACTTGTTATTTTCCATGCAGCTGAAAAGATTTTAGGTGTTGCCCGATTTAGATTAAGCTATTTTTCATGATGTGGAACACAAATTACCTGTCCTCTTTCACGAATAAATAAATTTGGAGGGTCTACTGTGTGTTCAATTAACTTTGACCCTATATTTCATTATTTATTTGAAAGAGAAACGAAGGTGAACAAAACTCATGAGAGAAAAGTTGTTTGGCAAACTGTGACCTAACATCTTTGTGCAGAACCAAACCCGTAACTTGCCTCGTAACCCCACTTTTATTAATAAACAAGCATAAAAATCATAATATATTGACAAATACGGCGTGTTATGCTTAGCCACTTACAGGGGTCTATACTACAACAATTTCCAACACAACAGTGGCAAAAAGTGGACTTTGATGAAATATAGATGGCGCGATTTGTTTACATCGTGAAGAAATCGCTGATAGTGGCTTTAAAGCATCAAACAGAAATCATTTCTCTTAATAATTGATTGTTCACAAAGTGTGTAATCTCATTCACTCCGTTTTATCTGATTCGGCAATTTTGCACATTTGGCAAAATAACTAGAAGCCTACTAATGATTATAACACACCACCTTACAAAAATCAAACGTTAGCGGGTAGCGTAGAGGTTCTTCTCTCGCTTTACACCGCTGAGATCCCAGGTTCGATCCTCAAGTCCGGCCAAATGCTTAACTTGCAATTAGTTTCCAGTCCATGCTCGCTCTCGCGGGTTTCTCCGGGTACTCCGGTTTAACCCTGCTTCTAAAATTGGATTTCCTTCCCTCTCACTGTTCTGGTTTAATGTATATTGCGTTCGGTCATTGTTTGTTTGAATGTTGCAATTGGCGCTAAATTAGCCGCTGCCTTAAAATTGCATTGTTTCTGTCAGGCGCTGTGTTCTTTAGAGTGCTATTTAAATGATGATGATGATTAACCCCTAAGATGAATTTAACTAATGATGATTAGGCCAAAAAAATGTTTGTTTTACCATAGAGGCTCCCGAAACAGTAGGGTCGGTAGGTCGGAGATATTTTTAAAATATTGTACTTGAAACTCAATTTAAAGAATGGTAAAAAATCAAAACACAACATTTTTACTACTTGAACTCTTTTATTCAATAGCCAGCGATTCAAACAACTCGCCCAACTCTGGGCAACATGGTACATGCCAATTTTGAGCTGGTGATTCCCATAGGCTGTGCCGCCAATCCCGCCATGTAAATTGGCACAAAGATGCGTCACAGTTTTTACCTGATGATAGCAGGAGACTGGAAAGGTAACCGATAGTTAGAAATAACATGTGCAGTTTTGGAATGTCTATTTCGTTTCAACTTATAAGCCAGAACAATCCAAATGGAATGACCTAAGCTGTCAAAAACTAATGCCCTTAATTGAATTGAAATTTGTTTTCACACTCCAAGTAAACTTAAGACTTTTTGAGGATCCTGTGCGCCGTGAATTGACTCCGCGCGAAATGATGACCCCCAAGCAAAATGGCTAAGCATCGGCAATAATCTGATATGAGTATACAGCACTATGGTGTTTGATAGCATTTTGGTCCTTTGTTTTTCCTTGCAATATTTACCGACAGTAGAATTTACAGGCGATACAATCGGTTATTTTGAAGAGTGGTCGGCGGATGAAATTGGGTGTAAAAAGCCATAACGGATTCGGCAAGGCGTAGCGCCACCATTTTTCGATAAGTCACCTAATTTATGGCATATGACGTTGACCGTCAATGACGTACGGCACGGCGCCACGCACGACCAGTGTGGCAGGAGATATGTCCTCCGGGCTCAACAGATCCGGGAACAATGGTGAAGTGAACAAGAGGCATCGATTCCATTTACTCTTCGCGCTTTATTCCGTTGTTTCTATGGAGCCCGGACTAATGATACCTGCCGGACTATGATTACTTCACACCGTCGATCCCTGAGTCACGTATTGCATGCGTAGTATGCCTCCACTTCGTTGATAGAGTGTCCTATCCCGATTTATTTAGGATCCCATGAATGGTGGAAGAATTTATAAACGTCGGTTTAACTTTCAACGCCAACTAAACGACGCTTTTAGCTTTGAAAACAAAATAAAAATGATATTATTTTCCTAAAGATATTCACATCAACCTTTAGAAGCTGTTTTGAAGGGAATCAATGGCATATAATGTTTTTATATTTAAATTGTAATATTGACAACATTTCTAACTCGGCAATATACTAAATCTCAAACCATCAGTTATACGGTGTACATAAATGGAAACGTCATAGATTCATGTCAATTGAAAGTCATGGAAACCAATACAGCAACGATAAATAACAACAACACAATCTAAATGTTCGAACTGTAAGTTTTCCCATTTCCCAGACCTAAAAACACCCAATACACATGGGTACGGTAAATATTTCCCTAGATTTTGATATTGTATTTTGAAATTAATTTTAACAAAAAAACAAAAAAACTAAAAATAGTAAAAATAATAATGAATAAAAAACTAAAATGTGGCATGTCATATACATATTTAGACGGTAAAAGGAACTCAAATGTGCCATAAGACAAAATTCATTAAATTCATAATTACCAAACTTTCTCAATTTTCAAAGTTCACTATACTGAAACTATGATTAGCGCGGACATTTACGCAACCAACTATCAAATATTTTACATAATATTTTTCCAGAAGATTAATCTTACAATTGGTGTAGACAGTCTCAACATTTTAAGAAAATTCAAAGCTATACCAGTAAACACAAATGGCTACGAGAACAACTTTTTTCAAACTTTAACATCAAACACGAACTTTTTTCTCGACCTATTTTAGTAGTCCTTTTTAGATATCAGCATGTACTTAATGAACATAATTAATATAATATCAATTGTATTGATAGTAGCACAAGTTTACATGCATGGGTCACCACCAAAGGAAATAGGTTGCATGCGGGAAAATAATTCTTGACAATCCGTCCTTTTGGTGAATGGGAGTTCAAGTGGACCCAGGATATATTGCTTTGAAACACTAGTAGATTTCCCCATTTTTTTCATCAAAAGTGGAACCACTGGAAGTTTAGACAATTAAAAAAATGGCCAATATAATTGTTGAGTTAAAACATGACTCATGATTAACGAAAATCCTGGGTCCACACATGGACCCCCCTCATGTTACCTAAGTGCCTAAATTTCAATCTGTTTTTTCTCAGAACGAGTAATTTATAATATGTAACTATTTCAAGCACGACAACTCGACACAATAGCGTGTGGAACGATGTGCTCACTGAAATTATTGTTAAAAACAATCATTAAACATTACGAGTTGATCCGAGGTCACTGAGGATAAACAAGTATAATCTCCATGTTGCCCGATGGTCCTCAGCTATGACAGCATATAGAACTTCTTATGAGTCGTTCAATTCTGTGACGATTTAGAAGTATGATAAATCAAAATTGTTTTGTTGCAATTTATGTGGTTTTTTAAACAAATTCGTGCACTACTTGAACTAAACCTAGTGTTCGTTCGAAATCATGTGAGATTTGTATCTGTAGTTTTCTGCGCAAACTTTTGGACAAGTAGTGGTGTGTGGTGTGTGTTTGTGGTTGAGGTTTACTATTTCTTGGCTATCGCTATCTTAGCTTTTTGACCTGATCCGCTGTGTCATGTATTTAGTTTTTTACTGCTGGAAATGAAAATAAATAATTATGAAATTAAGCAATTAAATACTCTCTAAACGGTGCTCTTTTATAAAGTGTTCATTTTGTGTGTTGATGTGTTGTTATTTCAGTAGAAACTTTGTAAAATTTAAATGAAATACGTTACAAACAAGTTATAAAATCCGTTATTACATGTATGCTGAAACGAAGGCAATTGGATTTCCTAGTTTAAAAACACTTGAAACTATCAGGCAAGTTCAAAATTTTGTTTGTTTGGAGTCTGTTCTGCTTTCATTGTCATTGAACGCTGAACTGTTCTATTTATGTTTTAGGTGTTGTAAGACAAAAGGCATAAATGTAGAGAAATTAGAAGCATCAGCATTTCTCTTCATCGGGGAATTACTCGAGGAATGCCTGTGATCCATCTATTTTTAAGACACTACATAATTTTACAGTATACGTGTTATATCTAAAGGGGGATGGCCGATTTCGGTCATATCGATTACTTCTGATGAATAACCTTCAACCAAAAAAAAATCACATTTGTAAAGTGTGGCGCCGATATTTCAATCGTTTTGAAGGGGTGGATTGGGTGCCCCTCCCATCCTCATATGGCGTCACCCATAGGCGTAAATCCCGGGGGCTGGGGGGGGATAAATCCCCTCAATATTTTGATGAGGGGAGGTCAATACGATCATCCCCCCAATGTTGATGCCCGTTCACGCGTCTTTGACCAAAAATAACCTCATATTTTCCATTTTAGTTTAAGCAAACGGTAAATTTCTGCGCGCTTCGTGCGCATTTTGTTCTAATTCAATCACATTTAACGGTTTTAGCTTCTAAATGGCATTTTTTTTGCGCGCTTCGCGCGCACATGTGCTAGTAATTGATCTTTTCGGCCAACCCCGTTCATTCATAAATTTTCATCAGCCCTCCCCGCCCCCCCAATGTCAAAAGAAATTTACGCCACTGGCGTGACCCCGACCTTATTTTCTATACCCGGTAGGTGTTTGTGGTTTGCATGAAAGAGCGTCAATTGACAATTAACAATTAAATCATTTTGCACCATCACCACCAAAAACAGTTTTATGTGTGGCGAGGCGTGCCGAGTCACACATAGCAGTTTTAATCGAAGGGTGGACCATTCGCGTCCTCCTAGCAACATGATGCTGGCTGCCTTGGTCCCAGTTTGCGGCTCCCGCCTTTCAGGTTCGCGGTTTTGCCGGTTTCGTTTGCGCAGGCTTTCTTTGCGGCATTCTGTCTCTTGGTTTCATCCGAGTCGGTCGTGTTAGCTTGCGTGCCGGAAATCCCGCCCTCCCCCCTCTTAGATCCAGTTTTTGCTTTATTTCTTTTAATTCCGTGGTGTGCACTGCGGTGCTATTCATTTTTTTCTGTAATTTGCACATTTATAGAACTCGTTTATGTTTTCTGTTATTGTTAATTCGTTATTTTTGGTTGGATATTAATGCAAACTTTAAGGCAAACGCCAAAGGACTAGAGCAAACGCTCAGTAATAGGATAGTCAATTAACCTGATTTGTTGAACAATCTTGAAGGCAAACGCAAATTGCCGATAGCTTATTAACTCCCAGTAAGGAATTGAATTGCCATAGAAGGCTATTGTCTATCGATGCTTGAAGGCAGAGATGCAACGCTCCGTAGTGATTGTGCATATTATTAGATTCATAAGTGCTGGAGGCAAACGCTAAAAGAGGCAAGAGCAAAGACGCTCAGTAGAATTGTGCTATTATTCAGTCAATTTGATTGTGGAAACAACTGAAGGCAACGCTAAAGGGCTCGAGCAAAACGCTCAGTACGATTTTTGCATTTTAATCATCCTATATTTGTGGAATATCTTAACGCAAAACCTCATTGTAGCTAGAGCAACGCTCAGTAGGATCTTTACCTCTAATCTGAATTGTGAAACTTTGAAGGCAACGCCAAAAAAGGGGGCTGAGCAAACGCTCCGCTAGAATATTTCTATTTTTACATTCAATATTTGTGAAATATCTTAACACATCCATCATAGTAGCTAGAGCAACGCTCAGTAGGATGTTGAGAAATTCAAAGGCAAATACCACGAAGAGAATAAGGATTTAAATTTTTCCCTTTATTAATTATGATATTTACATCATCTCAAATGCGGCTTCCGGCACTATTGTCATGATTGTCTACTTCTTGAGTAACTTTATATCTCACAATCTTATGGAGACAATATTGTATATTATTGAGAGGGCACAGGTTTATTAAATGACCTCCGTATGAAAACTAAGAGGCCCCAATGCCACATGCTTTCCTTGTCTAGTCCCCTTTGATAAGGGGATTGAGTAGGGCGAAAAATGTGTTTAACCATCCCTTCGGTAGACTAGGATTGCACAGAGAAAACGCTGTTTAAAAAAAAAAAAGTTTAAACAGTTGTTTAAAAGTTTAAACACGTTGTTTAAAGACACTATCAGTGATTTGAAAAAATATTTGAAATTTTTGGACAGGAATAGACTCAAAAGTGAAAGATAACGGTCTGTAGAATTCCTCATAAGTTACCTTTTTCCAGCTGTAGAATTGCCTGAAAAGGACTGGAAACGCAGTGTTCAAAGATACGATCTCCATTCAATTACGTGGTAATGACTAAATATCGCCGATTCTTCCTGTCCTTTATTAGGTTGCCTTCTGGTCGTAATCATTGCAGGGTATGTTAGGCTTCCTGTGCTTGTTACATACATGCAAAAATCTGATTTTTGATGATTTTTTTTTTCGATTTGCTGATTTAGCAAATCCTGATTAGTGTCTTTAAAAAACGGGTGACTAAACTTTTTGAACAAATGTTTAAACTTTTTAAAAAAACAGCGTTTCTCTGTGTAACATATGTCTTCTTAATGCCGGTCCCACGGGTTTAATCAAATTGGGGATACATCTGGTTTGACTTGAATCCTTGTAATGCCTTCTTTAACTTTATTACAAGAACGAATTACAGTTCAGGGCCACACATAGACAATTATATGTCATAATTTTAGGCCATATATACAAAGTGAATCAAAAACAATTGTGCATGAAAAACCAAAAAAAATGTGACCCCCGACCTGTTTACACAACTGTGATGCAGTTGATGTTTACTGATTTGCATATTTCACTTTCCTATGCTGACAAATGAAGGAATTTGGGGAAGAAATGAGGTAGATATGAAAGCATTTTTTCTCGGCTGATCCATTTTACCCCATTCCAATGGGATTTACCCACAGTTAAGAGCGGTTTTCAGTTCCTTATTTTGTTCTGAAATTGAATGTGGTGACAAATCTTTCTGGATCAGTGTAAAATTTCGCCTTTTGAAATGGAAAAGTCAAAATATGACCTCATGATATATTTTTTCTACGATCACATCTTATTATAACAGTTATTATAAAGCCTGCAGTTTTAGAGCCAACAAAAACGAGTAATGCATTTAGGTTTAAATCAGAACTTCAAATACATTGAGCAGCTCACGATTGCCTTGATTTTCTGTACTCTGTGTGTCTCTTTATGATTTCGGCATACTACTCGTGTATACGGGCCACATACTTTCCCGCCAAAGCGCATTATAACGGAATAAAGTTATACGTTTTTACGTGAAAGTTTTGGCGGGAAAAAGTGGGCAGTAATAACACGATATTGCCGTTCAAGGGGAACATATTCGTGTAAACAAACCGGCTCTTAAAAAAAACCGCCTACTTTTACCTCTTTTGGGTTCCCAATATGGCCGACAGTGGTTTCAAGTATAGAGCCCAGGTGAGCAAACCATGTATTGAGATTGCAGTTGTCGAATACTCTACCAAACAAGTCCTGAAGAAATTTTTATACGACTCGTCGCGGATTTGCTCAAGAGTAAAAGTAATTCTAAGTGGACGTCAGCAGGACTTGGAACAACTCGACCGACCAGTGGAGCATATTTCAAAAACCTAGATGTCTTGATGAGAATGTCTTTGTAGAAAACATTGCAATTAATTCTTTCAAAGGTTCTTTATCCTGTAGTATTGCATTTTCAAATAAGTTTACTTCTAGATTCCCTCGTGGTGAGGTTTGCAGTATAACGTTCCGCAGGACCTGACCCAGTCCCTGGGAACGAGGATACCACGACCCTTCCTTTTGTTAATGTCCGCCCGCTACGATGATCGAGCGCCAACCTGTGGAAACATACGCTGCGGAACTGTCTCCTTCACCCAACACTTAGTAATCATGGCCTTTTTGATGTATCTCCTCCTTTAAAAAAAACAGGTAATAACTTTTTAATTGTATTGTTTAAAATTGTCGATCTACTGCGAGCTATCCCTCTTACTACTGTTAATAAGTGCTTACATTATAAAGAAAATAATGAAAATGATACTAACACATACTTTAATATATTTGTAAGTTACAGTAGAAATTCACGGTTCATAAGAGATTTGTATAGGTTTCATCCACATAGTTAAAATACATATTTAAGCATCGTATGTGGGTGTACGCTGAGATTTCGTATGAAACGGGTCAAAGCGCAATCTGAATGATATTGCTGTGTGTGTACCCCTGTTGTGGTTAGATCACAGTTAATTTTAACAACATTTTATATTAATCAGCGACAGATGTACAAACAATTGCCGACTGTTTTAAAGGGGTATGTCAGACGAATTGCAACAACATTATAGGCTGTTATCTTGGTAATTGATTGAATATTATAAAAATAATTACGTTTATAAGAATAATTATAAATCAAAATTGTTAATCGAAAGAGGAACTCATTCACTTAAATCATAGTAAAGCTTAATCCACCATGTTACCCGCAACATGCTACAGAGACAGTCAGTGTACAGAGAGTGTTGTATTTGCGTGTGAGTTTGAAGGTGAGTATCAAGGTATTCTTTGGGGGGGGGGGTGTTTGTGTTGTGTTTCGATTTATGTAATTATATTGCAGTGAATACTCAAATACAGAATGAATAAAAAACTTGACCATGGTTGTACCCTCTATTTCGCATCTTAAAGGAACATAATCTCAATAGAGGTAGCATTATCTGAAAGATTATTTTTGTGCTTTTAATTTGCTGTAGGTCGAGCAACAGCCTTTTGAGTCAAGTAGTCATTTTGGCCCCCTGTCCATGGATTCCCATTCAATACACGGCGGTCTGTTAAGCAAACCACTGCCAAAACAATCTAAATCTCAAGTAATACTCGGTAAAGTTGCTTGAAGCAACATCTAACCGAGAGAAGAGTAAAAAAAGACAAGAATCCTAAGACAAGAATGCATGGGCGTCATATTCCATTTAATTTACATTAAGTAATATATAGTGCAGTTTTGAAACTTTCTGTGGTATTTGAATCTAAGACAGATGAGAAAGGCTGTTCCACTCGGATAAGGTGTTTGGGAAGTAACTCTATTTATAGATTTCTGTTCACACTCTCATAGGACGAAATTTCATTGAGTGATATTGTCTGGTAGTTGGTTTGGTCTAGTATTGGTTTGGCGTTGAACATATTCTGGAATTGGGATTATGATGATAGGCGTATTTCCCACACCATTTACGTGTCGTCTTGGCACACAGCGCCGCCCATGGTTGAATCTTGGCAAACCTTGGCAAATCTTCATTGCCCTAGGGAGTTATCAACCACATCATTATCGGCTGAGCGTACGGCGGTCCGGTATGTACGTATATCCTGTTTCTAAAATTAAAAGCGTAAATTCAAACCAGCGTTTGAAAATTCTCAAGACTGAAATAATACCGAAAGGCATTGTGGGAAAAGGGATGCGGCCCGTAGCGATTGCGTGTTCACTTTTCCGTGTTTTCAAGCACCGAAGTACCCGACAAAAACGTTAAATTTTCTCGCTAGGTTCTATAGATTCAGACCCAATTACGATACATATTGAAAAACAAAACATAGTAACGGACCCTCTGATGCAAAAATCTCCATAGAACCCCTTCGTATTCCGGAGATATTTGAGATTTAGTTTCATTTGCATGCATTCGCTATGACGGACTGATAACATTAATCTCTCGCGCAGTACTAATTTAGATAATATCTTTTGCAGTCTGTGACGCAGACTACTTACTTTCCGGACCGCCGGAGGCTGAGCGTGGGAAACTCTGTCAGATAGCGTTGATTTGGATTTTTTGTACATTGCGGTACACTGGAGATTGCGCAAAATACTTGGCCTATCGTAACGATTTACGCACCAAAATATTCCTAACTAAATTGTCTAGTTAGCTGACTAGTTTATAATATAGGTTTATTTTTGGTAAAAAGACGAACAAACGTGAAAAATACGATCCATACAAGCAATTTTCTTACCTTTTCAGCTGGCTCAATTCTCGATTGCTGCTATCAAGTCATGTCACACGCCAGGCTTACAAAAACTAGTGAGCTAAGGGGTCTTTTTGTCAGGAACCCATTTCTAACATCAGATCGACCATGATTTCGCGATATCCAAGGTACCGCGAAACCGTTTTTTCATTCCTTGTTCAAGCTAATCGCAGAGCCTTTAACACAGCGCTTGGCTGCTAGGGAGTCCCATGACGTAGTGCATGTCTAAGAATAGCCGGCAATGGCGATTGCGGAAACGGAATCGGTGGGCGCTGTCCTGCAGCAGTACAGAGCATGGGAGCGTAAGGGGTAGTCCACGTTAACATTTTAGTGTATCATATCACTTGTGTAAAAGCCAGTGATAACGTTGTGACATATTTTGGTCCACATAATAAATCCTTAAGCACTTTCCTACTTCGAAAGGGTGTCGCCAAAAAAACAACTGATACATGTATGAAGTTACTATATTTTTTAAATTACTTTTATGGTGATGACTCGCGGGTGATTAAAAGGTATGCAATGCTAATTTTACTTGCCATTTTGTTGGGTTAATTCTACATTTATTCTGCGCTCCATAAAGCCTGATTTCCTTCTTGACATTGTTTTTCTTGAAACGGAACGGCATTCATTTTAATGTGAATCCTTGGCCTTGTTTTCAAAAGACTGTACAGTCCGGTCTTTACCTAGCTCGATGTGATTGATCTTTGCATCAATTAAAGCCTAAAGAATATCTGTCCTATATCGCTATGTTTGATGTAATTTTTACTTAAAGATGCTAATGGTGGACATTTTTGACTCACATTTTTATTTCACATGTTACGAACCAATCACCAAATTTTTAATTATTGTAAACAGTAAAAACGGTATCTTCCTTCAGTGATTATCGTCTTTTTTTGTCCTCAGCACCAGCACACCCCATGCAAATACCCTGTGGAAAAAATCATTCATTACCTTTCAAACTGAAACAATCTTTCCAATTAAAATGACTGAGTCATAGGCATTTATAGAAAATTACATTTTTCGATTTGCATTTGGGCCTGGTTTTGAATTTATTCATTATGGGACTTAAACATCGCTCTGGCTGTGCGTTGAAAAATATTAATCGAGTATAAGGAACGGCCTTCCCTGTCCATAGGAAAATAAAAGCAACAATTGTTAGTTACAAATGTTCAATTTGATCATTTCTCGAAGGAAAAGTTGGGATTGGAGTTGAACGGTTTGTTATTATTGACTCCTCCTAAGTCTTGTTGAGTGCAAGTGAGTAAAAGAAAACATTTTCGCCGTGGACGACGTAATGTTTTAAGTTGTTGATTTTGTTTAGTTATTATTTATTTAGTTATTTATTTATTTATTTATTTATTTATTTATTTATTATTTATTTTGGTTATGTTAATGTTGAGGTTATGTGTTTATCTATGTTGATACTGCAGCACTGGTGATATAATTCATAAACGCGTATATAATACACATAGCCGGTGTGAAAGGAGAATCTGGTCCGGCAAGACCACAGTCCGGGCCTCCATAAGACGACAACGGAATAACACGTGAAACTAATGTTATACGTGAAGAGTCAACTGAATCGATTGCCCTATTGTTCACCATTGTTCCCGGACTAGTGAGAAACCGGCGGACCATATCTCCTTCTACACCTGTATTTTCGTTGACTAAGGCGAAAAGGTTAGACGTTTTCCGGCCCGTGGCCATGAATTTATGTGGGTGGGTGCGATGGGGGTGCGGATTTGCCAGAATTGACCTTTTTGTGTACCACAACAAATGCATTTTTTTCGCTCGCTTCGCTTCGCTCACGGTTGACCCAAAATTTGTCACAGTCATCTCCAAATTCTGAGATGGGGGGGGGGGGGGGGGGGGGGGGGGGGGGGGGGGGGGGGGGGGGGGGGGGTGGGGGGGGGGGGGGGGTGGCTGCGGGGGAGCGGGGGGTGAGGTCCAAGGACAATGTAGCAGCCGTGAGAAAACAGGATTAATAACACCAACCAGCGTAATGCAATAGTATTAGCCACTCATATTCATTAATATACCATGCTCCACACGCCGTTAAAACACACAAATTTAGAGAGGCGGCAAACTTTAACATTACAAAACGGACCTTCAACATCTAAAAGCGGACCTTCAAAAAACATCATGAACCGGACCCTTTGGTCAGGTTTTTTTGGGGGGAGTGAGTCGCACCCCCCGTACCCTCTGGCTACGGCCCTGGACGTTTCCTATAGAAGTAACATTGATGCAAATGAGGTATTGCCATTCATTCCGTCAAGCACTAATGCACACGTAACAGCGCATGACGGAATCAAAGGAATACCTTCATTTGCATCATGGGACTTCTATATGAAACCGTCTACCAAAAGGTAGCTCTAACTCAGCCATTTTAAAACCAATTGAGTTTTTTCAGTTTGTTAAAAGCAATAATTAAGAAAACCAACAGGACACAATAATCACTCACGGGCGATAATATATTTAGTTCAACCTATTTCAACCATCTTTGACAAACTTACGTAAATACGTAAGGCCAGTGAAAAAAGGATCAGACAGTTGACTGGATACGCGAAAATAGTTCACCATTTCGAATCTGCCATTAATTTTGGACAATAATCAGTAATTTGAAAGGTATCGCCCACTGGAGGATTGTCATTTTGGGACTGCTTACAAACAGCGAGTCAAGTTGTAAACACAACTAAAGATTAACCCCATTAACTATGTTTACTAACTAATGCTTTTCATGCCTGTGGTTTGCTTCTTCACTTTGACACGCTAATAATTGAACACCTGTGTTAACAATTTTACACATATTTAAACATTAACATTGGCTTATTTGCTAAGCCTATTGCGTGTGTAAAATAACAGTAATTAAATGGTACAATAAATGCGTAAGGTGTATGCACTTTTTTTCGTGTAATAGAGTTTACGTACATAGGGTTTTGAAGCATGTCATTTACTAGTCCTGATATCAGGACTAGATAGTCTTAACTGTTTTATGGCTGCTGTTATCATAGACTATCTAGTCAGGACGAGTTGTGTGTAGTGAAGTGCCATTTAAGCCAAGATACACCGACAGCTTCGGCTCTAATTTACGTTTCAAAGTGGGCTTAAATATTCATTATTTGCAATAAACGTTATATTGTAGGCATTCTTGAAGTCTTCGCATCATGTAAACCATTTTCCGATTTTCCAATTCACCATTATGAATTTTTAGGTGAAACTTACCCTTGTTGTCTACCTTGGGCTGCCAACTTTGGCATCCTGTGTACACCTGTTGACATGAACTTTTTTGGGAACAACTTGTAGCATCGGTTACAATTTTGGTAAGACAATTATCTACATACTCTAGTATGCTAGGTATGTCAAAAAGAAATTTTTTTTTCTTTTTATTTTGGAAATATACATCTCAAACATCTCAAACCTTAAATGGCATGGACTCCACTAGACATTTGTAACTTATGGCACCACAGATTATGTCCAAAGTTTAAAAGATGAATGAAAGTCAATTATTTGGAACTAGGTCATTACCCCAGTTCTGGAGAGTCTCTCATTGGCTGTTACACCAGAATGCTGAGGACAATGCTTAACATCAACTGGAGACAAGCGCTTCTACCTCTGTGCTTTATGGTAGCAAGGTAGCAACAAGAAGGATTCAGCTCTAGGCCCTGTTTACCAGCACCGCTGCGCTGCACCAGTAGACTCGTTCTCTGGAAACCATCACATGGACATCGGACAAGGGGCGGACAACAAAACTTATGTTAGACATCCTGAAAAGGGACGCATGAGTGTAGACACAATGAGCTTGCAACATGCATGCATGATAAGTATAGACTGGATGAGCCGTGCTAGATCCCGGCTGAGGCCGACTTAGTATGTAGTAGTAGTAGTATTATAGTAGAGTTGAAGGATCTAACTAGCAATTTCGTTCCACTGTCGTTGTGCATTTCTTTCTACCGCCATAGAAACATTCATTCTGATATATTTCAAGTAGTTGATTTCTTTTATGACAGAAATGACCTTGATCGAGCGGCACCCAAGGTGACAGAAAAGTTGAACAGCTATTATCTTACGGAGCAACCCAATATCCGATTCAGGTACACGCAGGTATCATATTTAAGTCCCAGCATTTGAACATCTAACATTTCCACCTCAACCTTTTTTTTCAAAATTGATATTAAAGAAAACAAAAGTAGGTAATTTTTTAATTTTTATCTCAACACTGCATTGCACAATAATATATACGACACAGCATACTTTACAATCCTGTAAATTACCACAGACCAAAATAATCAGGTTGGCGAACTATTCAAAGCAGACAAATCACAACCGTGTTGAATAGCTTTGCATCATTTTAATTAGAGTTTCCGTAACATGACCCATCTGACACACTTTTTCTGACACACTTATGAATTCGCAAACCCTTCACGTAATAAAGCACATGTTTATTCCGTTAAAGGGATTAGCAGCGATTTGCTAATCCGAAACATCGAAAAAATCATCAAAATGGTTGGCTTGAAATCGGTGTATTAACAGTTGATAAGACGGAATAAAAAAATACGAATAAATGTATTCGTCATTTTCAGCACTGGTGGCTGCCATCATTGCAGGCAGACAGGAAATTTGGAGCATTAAAATATGGTGAGATATCACATCCAGGGAGGTGGGAAGAGTTAAGAGTATTGTTTGGCAATAGTTGATCGTTGATTAAAGAGAAGGCAGTACTTTTTATCACATTCTGTAATTTCTATACGTGCGTATCAAAATTCCGACTTGAGATCAAAAAAGCCTTTCCCGGTGAATATCACAGATTTTCAGCGTGATATTGTGCACCATGATCAATGCAGTTTGACCTCAAACACAAACATTATTGGTCTTTCTTTATTCTGTACTGGTGTAAACCACAATCAGCTGTTTAGTGTAGATTTTGAGACGCCGTCGCTGTATGTCTATTTGCAGGAGACGGTATGACAAAATTCCCCAAATATTTCATTGCTTGGTGGTTTGTTTCTACATTAAAGCAGTTATATGGAATTGTACACACTTTTCCCTGATTTATAAGTTGAAAAAATGAATTTCCACATTTTTTTATTCTCTCACATTGTCGCTGCTATGAATTCATAAGTGTGACCGAAAAAAGTGTGTCAGATGGGTCAGGTTATCTGTGACGGAAAATGCTGAAGCTGCATGTAGGAATGTTAGCCGTACCGAATATCAGTTTAAATCAAGCATATTTACAATTTGTATAGGTAACAGTGAGTTTAAATTATCATTAAAAGGATAAAAAATAACACGACTGATAAAATTGCAAATTTGATATGCTTAGTAAATTAGAACAAAGCTGAGAACTATACCACGGGACTTTTTAGTATTGAAGGCGGTAATATCTGAAAATTAACATTGAACTTGATCTTATGTAGACTGGAGCCAGCATTTTATGATGTAGTCCTACCCGATTAGAAGACTATAGTGGGGTTATAAATCAATCCTATTCTAGAAGTTTGGGGAAGAAAGTTTGAAGATGTTTTTCTATAGTTTGAAGGGTGCTGAATTAGAATATTTAGTCCACCTTTGGAAAATGTGGGAAGCTTTGTGAAAAAAGGGCCCGGGGGTAACATTTGAAATCAAGGCACAAATTGTGTTTTAATGTACACCAAGGTATTGTCGCATTTAAGAATTTAAAAAAAGGATGGTTTGTCCAGGTTCCGACCTTTAGAAACATTAAAAAAAGTAAGCCCTGTAAGTTCAAGGTTCATCTGGGGGTAAGCGTTACAAAGTGCTCCCAATTTGTTGAAACTGCACTGCACAATGTTCGTCTGCTTATTGGACAATTGTTTGGATTTGGTTTCGTATTTCGTAATTAGTAGCAAAATGTAGCAAGGGGTCTACATGGTGTATAGAGGTCACCAAATTTGACCTCAAATGTATACAGAACTGTCATCCAAAGAATTAAAAGTAAGTTTCTGCGTCAGTTTGACCAGGGCAATAATTTGACACGGGTTTCATAAATCTGAGCATTGGATATTTTGCCCCAGAATGCCTGACTCTTATCAGGGCTGTTGCAAATAATAAAGGTCGTACCTTCTTTAATCCGTATATGGACAAATACATTGGTGTACATTAAACCTTCTTCCCCAAACTTCTAGAATGGAATTGTCGTTTATAACCCTACTTCATGTACTATAAGATTTCCTGTCACAAATCTTAACAGCATTGTATGAGACGAAACTACTGATCTGTGTCATCAGGAGGAGTCGCAAATTGTTCACATCAGTGCAGTCAACAGGTGTAAACTGTGAATAGGCCATAGTCGCGTCCTTCAAAATTAACATTGGAGTTGCAATACAACAATGCTGCGTGGTTCACGTATGATGGTGAAACATCAATATTCCGTTTTCCAGATTCCATTTATATATTTGTTAAAAGTTTAATATTCGATCTTGCTGGAAATAGACATGAGGGCATTGGAGATTTAATTTAACTACTGGCCCTCTAAATGCTGACCAAGTTCACACAATATTTCACAACTAGTATTTCCTAATACCTAAATATAGATATTTACCAATAATCATAATAAACATCGTGAACCCATTTCTAAATTTTAGAAATTTGGGGAATTCCGTCATATACTTGCACAATCTTGTGTAAATAACATCTGGTTTGATCTCCATATAACACTAGGGGAATTCCATTTTTCTCTTCCCTAATAAACAAAGTACTTTTCCCGTAAGAAATCTTTTCTCAAGTTAAAGAGAAAAATAAAATAATATTTTAATCATAAAATGAAGGATACTATAAGATTGCGACCTGCCGGAAAGAGCATATTCACGATATAGCATGTCAGTCATGTGTATATTTGTATTTGAAGTGTATTCTATTTGTTTTTGTATGCTTCATGTTCAATTGTTGTTTTTTGTTGTCAAATGTTTCTTGTATCATTCGTATGACGGCTTATTGGTCGTCCTGTCATGTCTTTAGATGATATTCGCTTGGTTCCAATTCCTCCTTATGGAGAGGTGGTAGTCAGATGGTGCCAGTCTGGAGAATAAGGTCATTGGGTCTGATGACCACAGAGGCATGTTATACAATATAATACAATACTGTCTTTTGAAAGCATTTGAAAGTCATTTGGCCTTATTTTTATATCACAAAGTTGCTTTAAGAAATTAGCACTTGACTACCTGGTAATTGCCAAGAAGAACAAGGCCATCATCTTGCCGGACAGCTGAGTAGTGAAGGCCCTCGGCCTTCTTTGCAGGTGGAAAGTGCTGACGCTTCTATTCCTTTGAAAGTTGCTTGGTCTATGTCTGAAAGTGAAATCTGATGTTGCGTTTTTTATGTTATGATCGAATTAGTGCATTGCGCTGCCACTGTGTTGTAATTTCTGTCCG
>JAMKCH010023897.1:0-28160 GCA_023653785.1 Ophioderma brevispina
ACTGAGTAGTCGGGCCTCTGTGGTAAGTGTTTTTGCATAGTGGGTCTTTGAGTCAATTAGGTCTTCTGACTAGGGGACCTGACCCCACCAGGCTTTTTTTTATGCGAAGTACAAAACACACCCTGGCCTGCGCCAAATGTCCAAAGACGTGGCCATCTCCCAAGGATTTATTTTCTAAGTCCGAAGATGGTTCCGAAGATGGGTGGGCTGTTAGTCCTTATAGAAAATTGCATGCCCTGCCCTGGACAGAGGCAGAGGTGGACCACGGTGGAATACGTTTCATTAGGGATGCCAACATGGACTGCAAAGTACTTAGGAATTAGATCCCATTCATAGGGCCTATAAGTCATGAGGAAAACTATTGTCAGGTTCAAGGTTAGAATATCGATCTTTAGGAATTATGTCCAAGTCCGACGAGGACGGACTATTAGTCCGTAGGAAATCATTGTCCATGTTGTAGGTAAACTATGGTTCTAGGGAATTTGTGTTCAAGTCCGAGGAATGTTAAAATTTCTAACAAGATTTCACTAGTATTATAGTCAGTGACCAATCTGATTAGATTTTTTTCAAAGCAGATACAATAAATAAAGAAAGAAGAAATATAAAGGACAGAACTAATAAAAAATGAAATAGAAACAACTCAAAATCCCTTGTGTCAGCTACAAAAAAGAAGGATGTGAGTTCTTTCAAACCTAATTAATAATTAGTATAAATAATTAAATAAATAACGAATTTGAATTGAAACTCGACGTGCTTAAAAATCTAAAGTAATGATTTTTGCCTGATTTAAGCTTTCCATAAAAATAACCCTATCTGACAGGATTAAGTTGAGACATGTTCTTTGGTGACAAAAATTTAGAACTTCTTATGTCGTATTGGAGCAAATACAAAAATTAAGCACTATGTTTAATGAATATAAACAAATCAAAAAATCACTTTTTGTTCTCTCGTTTAAGACATTTGTGGCCAAATAAAGGTAAGAAAATCTATGCAGTGTCTAATCTTATATGAAATTACTTTTTGAAACACTATTTGGTGTCTCAAAATCTATCGTTCACTTTAACACTTAAGTGCCAGGGGGGGGTCATAGTACCCAACATTTTAATTTTTTGCGGCTTTCTCGGTTACGCAATCAATTTTTTCAAGGAGTTTTTTGCTAATGTCTGTTTATGAAACGCTTCTCATGAACTAAAAAAAATTAAATCGCACACGGCTCATTAGAATAATTAGGTTGGGTCCATAGGCCACCCCCCCCCCCCTGGGCACTAACGGCAGTGAAAAAAAATTCAAGATATTTTACTAATTAAAAAATTACAAGGAATTAATCTTGAGGATGTTATTTGCTTGATATATACCTTAGGAGGCAATTAATTAATAAATAATAATACTTAAAGCAAATAACTTTTATATGCCGATAGCATCAATTTTAATTTTGCATGCCGGCTCTTCACTGGGTAAGTCTATGGTGAAAAATAAGTTGATTTGAAAGTTTCTGAGAAAAATACAAGATGGTATAAATTTGGATATTTTGCAATGATTATTTTAATTTTTTAGGTTTTTTCTTTTTTTAAACTTTTGAATTACTTTTGGTTCAAAACCTTATAATTGGAGTTGCTGAGGGTGGAAATGTGCGAACCACTGCTTGTTCGGCGGAAGGTGACAATTTCATTGGCCATAGGTCATAGGTCAAGTTCGGATTTTCATTTTATTGTGGGTATGTTGGGTTCTTAGTGACCCCCATTTACTTGTTTTAGTGCCATGGTCAAACTCCCATGGGGAAAGTGGTTATCTGGGTTGGGTCCCTAGGACCGCCCCCCCCCCCCCCCCTTGGGCGACTACCGAAGTTTTTTTTAGCTTGGGCACTTAAGTGTTAAACTACAAAAAATTGCCACATATATTAATGTGTTCGGTTCAAATATTTTTAATTGTATGCTGTTTTTGCTGCCTCCTAAGAAAAAATGTTACTTAGAATTTCCCCCCCCTGGCGGCCCTATATGGAACCTCAAGAATGAATCCTCAAAAAGGTTCTAAGAATCTGAGAACCCTAAAAAGGTTTCTTTCTTACAGAATCATAAAATGACCTAGACAGCAGTTAAATACTCTTTTTTTTTTCGTTGAAGAACTTAATCCTTGTCTTACCAAGCCTTTTTTAAAGCATGGTTTACCAAGGGGGTGGGTGACCGGGCGTGTGGTTACCACCTCCCTTTGGGATTCCGATGCTTATGATTTTTGATAACCAGGTGGATATTCTAGACTTTTTCTTTTTATTGATACCAAAATAAGTACCAACATACTAGTATGGCGTCACAACATTGACGTCCCATAAAAGACCAAGTCGCACGAATCGGCAAAATTGGTATTGCTAGTCCAATTTTTCGCATGTGTTTTTGGAAAATAAGGCAAAAATTATGGAAAATGCCTTGTTTTGGAAATGTTTGTAAGGGTTCAGTGTAAATACTATGGAAGGAAATGAGAAAACATGAAAATTGAGAGAGTTGTAATTATGATATAGGCCTATATCTTAAAAATTAAAAAAAAAAAGGGCTTACTATCCTAGGGCCAGAGGTCCGAGGATGACTATCCCTAGGAACCACAATCCCGAAACTATTTTTTCTAGGGGAATATATCTCATTGATATCGTATATAATTTGTTTAGGTTTTAAAATGTAAATTTGTTACCCGGGGAAAGGGGCGGGGGCACTTTTTAAAGGTGGATATGCATGCGTGAACGCCGGACTTACAAAATGCACCCTAAACGAGTTTTTCCACCGACTAAAGAACATACCCTAAACATTATTTTTGTCATTTAATGCCCTAAACAAGTAGCAAGCATTGCGTCATTAATATTAAAAAAATAAGCACTTTATTGTCTTGATTTGTGCTTGACAAGATTTATGATGGTTTTGATCTCGCTTAATTTGAGTATCCCCCCCCCACATAACCTAAGTACGTACATCTCAAATATTAGGGTTAAGAAAAAAACATACACTTTTCCAATTTTGACAACCCTAATCAATGTACACGCGTACGTACATCGCGGTTGCGGAAAAAGGACCACTTTTTACGCGTTTTCTTGCTCACGTCATATCCACATTGGAATACAGTGCCCCCCCCCCCCGGAATTTGTTTAAAAGACCACTTCCGGTATTGTTGAAAATATAAGGGTTAGAGGTTAGAACCTTTCCGAACTCATGAAATCCAAAAAATTTAGACGTCGTTATAGGTTATACTGCGTACAACACGAAATCTTGACGAAAAATTCTATTTTTATAATTGTAATAACAGACGTCCAAAAAAAAAAAACATACATCCAAAGATTAATTTTTGGGCCAAAAATTTAAGTTCTCAAGTGAAGTTTACTGATTCTTTTCGGAGTGTTCCAGCTTTCGTTGAGATTTTTCGTTGGTGTAATTTGGGGGTTGGTTCAGGAGTTTGGCTAATTATCTGAGACTGTTGGGCCAGTTTCGTCTCTCCTGATATCAGCAAAGTTGCCATTGAAAATCACCGTCAAGACATTCTTTATTAAAAATTAAAATAAAAGTAGGTATAAAGTGCGGTTTTGTTTGTGGATATAACATAATTTATAACTTTTAATTCCAATTGCTAATAAATACGTGGGTATGCATTGGGAATTCAATGCAAAACAGTCTTGTTTGTCTCCAGCTTTACTCCAGTTTTCAGCAGAAGGTAAAGAACCAAAAACACCCTTGTTGAAAGTAAACTACGACCTTTGAACACCAACCATCCTTTCCTTTATTGCTCTTCGTTGACCACTCTGCTTCCTTCATCATATTCCTCCCGGCATCTTGGAGGCAGGAATGGGGGAATAGGGTGGAGGGTAAATTGTCCCTCACATTCGAGCGTTGTCCGCACATTTGGTCCCTCAACAGCGCGTGTAGGCTGTTACATTATTTCAGCAGTCAAATTTCCCCAAATTTCCATGAATTCATGATACTTGTCCCCTCTGAGATGTGAGTCTTCATTTCCACACAACATAATTTCTGGTTTCTGTCACATTACAATATATATTGAATTATCCATGCATGATAATACATTCACACACCCTGATCTGTACACTATTCTTTTTTTTGAAAAGGTTTAAATCCCACAATGATTCTACATGCTTATCCCTTTAGTTTCTTTAAACCTTCCAGGTGAAACTGGCCCAAGTGGTATTTAAATCCGTTTGGTTCAACTGACAATATCTCCGCTTAAGGTCCACCAAATTGGATGGAATAAAATCGAGGATTTAGCTGGGATCTTGTCTAACAAATAAGTTAAAACATCTGGCAAAAATGCACAGTTTATATGTTTTATTAATTTTTAGTTGGACGTAGAGTTTTTATTGGGACAGTCTGTATAAAGCAAATTTCTATTTCAAAAATCGTTGAGCTGCAGGAATTACGTAATGGTTATTTCTTATTTTTTGCGCGACGAGGTAGAACAAACAGTTATTACAAAAGGACTGTCTGCAATGGACAAAATGTGTCCCAGAGATATTTGATATCATGTTCAAAGCATGAATTTAGTTAATATGTCTACCCGGGGGGGGAGGGGGAACTGCCCTCATAGAGAAAAGACGGAAGTCTTAAAAGGACCGATTCCAAGGGTCCAGGGAGGGCCCAGTGATTCCTCATGTTTTTTGAGGATTTAGGTGTTGATTTTTGTATATACATTAGACTGCATCGTGTTGGTGAGTGCGAACTGTTGTAAATAAGTTTGATTTTATGTCAGTTGAACATCCTGTGACTGTGCCCTGAATCCGAAGACAGAGCCGAGAATGTGGGGACAGTCTACCTGGGAGCTTTCGGGGCGCGCGCCCCCAGGGGTGTTCATGCCAAAACAAAATGCAAAATCTGGGCCTATTTTTGGCTATTAATGTCCTTCGGGCCCCCCTGGGGACCCCCTCAAAAGCAATGTCTGGATACGCCGGTGTTCTGGTCTTTAAAATGATATCTCCAGTAAAATGTCAAACCAGTGGCACAATTCTGGGGACAAAATACAACATTTCAGCAATAGCTATATACTTGAAGCGTTGCAAAACAACGTCATACATGTATAAAGAACACATCAATTCCTTAACATTTTCTGCAAAAGGTCTTGGACAGGATTTTCCAGATATGTGAATGATAATGTGGTGTGATGAACCAATTACAAACAATGATAATTGTGGATCGATCAAGGTACCCTGCACCCTCCCCACCTCAGCAGTGTATGTTTGTTTTTGCATCATCACTCTATACACTAAGACCAGGATAATGAAACGGTTATGTCAAAAAAAAGCTCAATTGAGATAACAGTGTACTTTAGAACACTTACAGATTATGTAAAAACGTATTGGTTGCACAAGAATATAATATTTATGAATCTTAGCTATAAGTGACAGCAGTTATATCCCTCAACAACATCTAGACAATTGGCTAGATTACAGCAGGCAAGCGATATAAACCTCAAACAACATCTAGACATTGTGGCTACGCCGACGATCTGCCCTCCTCCACTCGTACAGCAATTGGACAGATGTAGAAAGCACACTTTCTACAGACATGGCGCTACTTGCAGCATATCTCAAGACCTGGAGACTAAGAAGCTGAGCGAAGCAATACCACCGCTACTACTGCCTTTTCCACCTCACCGGCAAAGAGGCTCATCGCCAGCTTTCAAATCAACCTCAATGGATTACTTCTGCCATACAATCCTACATCCACACCCATCTACCTGGGAGTGAGCTTGACCGGCAGCTCACTTACCGTCAGCACCTCGAATCCGTATTCGCCAAGGTATCTTCTTCGAGGAATAACCTTCTGTGCAGACTTGCTGAATCTTCATGGGGTGCCATCTCAACGACCTCGTAGCTACCTCACTGCCCTGGCGCGGGTCTACAGTGCTGTTGAGTATGCCGCCCCAGCCTGGTTCTCCAGCTCTCACACAAAGAAGCTGGACACGGTACTCAAAGAGACCTGAGAACCATACCGGCTGCCTTCCGCCCCACTCATCTGAATTTCTACCATGCTTTCAGGCATTGCAACCTCCAGCACGTTCGGAGGAGCACACTCGCACGAACTAGTGAATCGGGCCCCTGACTGGCAACAAGCACCTGCTGCTAACACGTCAAATAATCACACACCAACTCGGTAGACATATACTCGCGCCTCCTCGCCGACCTTTCTGCCGACACCGCGCTAAACTCTCCAGTTCCCCCATTCAACATCTTTACAGACATGGATCTGCCTTGCTATACATTCCATACCAGATCACAACTCTCTAATTACAACACCTAACACAGAACTACCACCTGGCATCAATCACCCACGCAAGGAAGGGTCACCCTTAAAAACCGATTCCAACAGGAAGTCGTCGCTTCAATAGCAATATGGCACCGATGGGTCTCGGCCATGTGACAGCCTGTCATGTGGGTTCTCCATCCACAGACTGCGGATCACATGCTCAATGAGTGCCCTACTTTCGTCCACCAGTGGATGCCAGATATCTCAAACGCTCCAACAATCAACAGTGAGTTGGCTCCAACGTTTAAAACACATTTGGCTTCTGCCCTCATACGCAAGAAGAAGAAGTGGACGCGCTAACACTTTCCATGTTCTCTGTCACCGTAGACAAATCGCAATTTTTGGCTGGAACAGTTTTAACTAACTGTGTTGTACGTGTAACACAACTCATTTACTTAACCATGGGCATTAATAGCAGCCATGATTGTAGGGTTGGGTAGGGAGGACTCTATCTTGTTTAGCATGCTTGAATATAGACTATTCAGGGTCCCTAATGGTGTTAACCTACAAATGGGCATTAATACAAGCTGTTTAGCATGGGGGGGGGTTGGGTATAGGCCGGGGGGGGGGGGGTTTTCCTCACACAATTACCATACGGGAACTTGCCACAGACATCACTTAGTCTCATTTTTATCCTTCTGGTATATCAATGACTCCTTTTTCATGCCCAATGTTTGTATGGCAATGGGTCTGTTTTCAAAATTTTCCCAAATGGAAATTAGTTCAAATTTTCACCTTCTCAATTCGGAAGTCAGATTGTCCAACATTTGCTTAGAAATGTCTAATTTTGAAGAAAGAAAGAACATTTTGGTTAAATTTGGCCCAAAATTGCATCTTTGGTATGCTTTGGGTCATTTTTGGCAAAATAGTAAAAGCATGGTCCTACTGTCCAGACTCTCTGGAAGCACAGATCCCTACCCAACCCTTGTGGGGTATCGGGTGACTCTCACTGATCGTGCTTTGACGAGACTATCAGGGGTCTCTGGATGGAAGAATATTAAAACATATACATGTGACTGAGACGAAGATAACTAGTAATACATACTTTTTTCTGAAGTGCGAATCGTGGTTTTTCACGGTAATAAACCGACTATTGTTTCCCATGGATTTTGGTATAGACTACATCGTCATTTTCATCTTGCACCATTTTAGCAAACCATTGGTTTCTTTAAAACTTACTCCCATGGTATTATAGCAATAACAAATGGTGTTGTGTAGGGTTCACTTCTACATTTCAAACATAGTGTTTTACAGTATGACTGCAATTCTGCAAAAACTTGAGGACTCACACTTGCGTTGAAGAGGGCTGGGGTCAGCATAAAAGCCAATACAATATATGCATAATATTGTCTCTAATTAGGTTATTTGCATATAACAAGAAAACGAAATGTCAAATAACAAAATAAATATCATATACAATGTTCCTGGTGAAAATTTGCCACATTTTGGTACCAAGGTCGATGTACTTTGGACAAAGTATGACCATTTTGACCTTTGACCTTGTGTCAAGGTCACTAAAGGTCAACAGAAAAATGGCAACATCGTTTTTCTGAATCGTCAGACCCAGTAGTATACGTTCATAGTGGTTGCCAACAATTAACATGAACTTCACCAAATTTTAGATAGGCCCCTCCACTATTATGGCAAGATTCCCGCAATTGAGTTTTTGCAGAAGTTATATGGCTCTTGCATGTCTCCACTTCTATCACTTGCCAAATGCACGACAGGCCAAAAACTGTTCAAGGTCATCGTGGCGCTAAATATTTCTTAAGATCCGATTTGTTTCAAATTGGTTTCAAATTGTTTGTTTTGGAATGTTACAACAGGAAATATTCATTTACTTATGTTAATCAGCTCAAAGGTATTTGACATAACTATTCAACCACCCAATTCACATAGCAGGAACCTCTTATAACTGGTAAATGCTATTGCTATTCAGCAGGTACCTGTTATAACTGACTCAATGTATACACTGCATACAGTGCTATCATATCACAATAGTATTATCGCTTTATTCCGTAAAGCTTATGTAGGAAAAAAAAAAAAAAAAAAAAACCTGGTGAAAATTTGCCACATTTTGGTACCAAGGTCGATGTACTTTGGACAAAGTATGACCATTTTGACCTTTGACCTTGTGTCAAGGTCACTAAAGGTCAACAGAAAAATGGCAACATCGTTTTTTCTGAATCGTCAGACCCAGTAGTATACGTTCATAGTGGTTGCCAACAATTAACATGAACTTCACCAAATTTTAGATAGGCCCCTCCACTATTATGGCAAGATTCCCGCAATTGAGTTTTTGCAGAAGTTATATGGCCCTTGCATGTCTCCACTTCTATCACTTGCCAAATTGGGTCGCTATAGTTTCAAATTGCTAAAAAAATAAAAGAGACTATTTGCATGGAATCAAACAGCTGTGTTGTGTCCACCACCATTTTCTGTTTGCACGACAGGCCAAAAACTGTTCAAGGTCATCGTGGCGCTAAATATTTCTTAAGATCCGATTTGTTTCAAATTGGTTTCAAATTGTTTGTTTTGGAATGTTACAACAGGAAATATTCATTTACTTATGTTAATCAGCTCAAAGGTATTTGACATAACTATTCAACCACCCAATTCACATAGCAGGAACCTCTTATAACTGGTAAATGCTATTGCTATTCAGCAGGTACCTGTTATAACTGACTCAATGTATACACTGCATACAGTGCTATCATATCACAATAGTATTATCGCTTTATTCCGTAAAGCTTATGTAGGATTAAAATCAATCACCTCCCGCATCCTCCCTCGCTAGTGTAGTGGATAAGAGCAGCATCGATTAATAATGCAGTTATCACAGGTTCGAATCCAACCATGGCCTTTTTAAAATAAATGTATTTCAATTTTATTTTAGAGTAAAGAGAAACATTACTAAGACCAGGGTTGGAAATACGCGTGTACAATACTAGCAAGGGACTGTAGTGTAAGAGTGTGCGCTTCCGGATAAAATTGTGATGTTTTGCACACAAGTACTTTAGGCATTGATAATCCATAAAATTGATGGAAGCACTTGCTAACCCCCCTTAATGGCCCCCAGCTTGTGTTTCAAGGTTATACAGGGGTCAAAACTTTAAAATGTTCTGAATGTGTTAAAAAGCACACCATGCTGTTTGTCTGGTCACAAGGATTCCAAAAAGGTATAGTTTACACTATCTATGGCTTATACTTCCGGAGTTATAGGGTAGAAACTGTAAAAATGGTAAAAAAGTCAATTTTGGTGTGTACATGGGTCAAAAGTTAAAAGTTCTTTAGTTCAGTTAATATGTGGTGTAAGTGGTGTAAATTGGTTTCCTATCTTAAAGGATTGAAATAGGAAATAGTTTGCCTTAATTCTGTTATGCTTAGTTTTCACGTTTTCAACAAATAGGTCACAGTCAATAGAAGCCCATAGTGCTGCCAATAGCCTGTTAACTGTTATATTCGGCCATTTTGGTAATAACCAGACACTTAGAGGATATTCAAAACTATTCCTATAGTTTCATTCTATGAGCTAAACCACACGTTTGAACCACATTGTTAAACAAAAAATTGTAGCCACTTTATAATTTTTTTGCCCTGTACCAACAAAATGACTTTTTTAACCATTTTTACAGTTTTTTACCCCCCCATAATTCCTAAGCTAAGAAGGTCACGAACAGGTAGTATAAACTCCTTTTGGAATCCTTGTAACCGACAGACCTCATGGTGTGCTTTTCAACACAAATCAGAACATTTTAAAAAAAATTTTACCCCCTGTGGTAACCTTAAATTTCCCAGCTGTGTGGCCATGAAGAGAGGTGTTGGCAGAAAAAAAAAAAGTGCTTCCCTCTAATGAAGATTTGGTTTTGATTATCAATGTATAAAGACTTGTGTCCACCATTCACAATTTAATCCGGATTTGCACACTCATGCGTAGAATCGGTTCAATACGTCCCCCCACCCACTATACGTCCAGGGGAAAAAAAAAAAAAAAAAAAACAGTACCCCCGTTTCCACTGGCACTGCTGTATAGCCAGTATGGCAAGTTATAATTAGTAGTTATAACAGGTACTGCTTGAGTAGCATCTTCTACAGTTATCAACCAGGTTTTCCTGCGATGGAATTGGGTTTATCAACCGCATGAAGAAGCAAAATTCTAGAAAGTAACCCCAGGATGACCTTGAACCAAATCCATAAGACCAGGGTGGATTTTTCAAAGATTTTAACCCTTCGTACGACCCATCTTAAGCAAACCCATGGTAAATTACTGTTATAAATCCATATTACTTACAATGCGTTCGACTTAAGATGGGTTTACGATGCGTGGCAAGACTCTGTGGAATCCACCCCAGAAGAACATCTTTTAACCCCGTACGAAACAGATACAAATTTAGTACAAATCTTACACCAGTTAAATTTCCCCCTTCTCTATCTCATAATTCTCAAGAATGACAAGGTTGCATCATTAAAGATTTGGAATCAGCAGGTCAGTATTAAAAAATGCCTCGTCAAATATGATTTTACACAGTTTTCTAGTCAAATTTGACTGTCAAATCTGGTCAGAATATAGTCTTATTTGACAAGATTCTGGTCAAAATGACCTGTTTTACAGGTAAAATTTCACTAGAAAACAGCGTAAGGTCATATTTTTCTCGGCACCTAGTCAAAAGTGTTTTTGTGTTGTGATTAAAAATTATTATCCATTTTCATTGAATCTCCAAATCAAACTGAAGCTCAAAATCACGATTTATTATTATACCGCAAACCTCCAATCAGATTGCGATCCTCATTTCCAGAGCCGTAGCCAGGGGGGTGCGGGGTGCCACGCACCCCAAAAAATGACAACCTTCATGTTGAAGGTCCGCTTTTTCATGATGAAATTTGCAGCCTGTCTAAAAACTGTTGTTTTAAGTGTTTGTGGTTATTTGAATACTATTGGTCAATACACCTACTGGTCAATACAAGAACATTACGCATTGCTACTTTTATTATACTGTTTTGTTAACGCTGATGCAGTGTCATTCCTCCCAGATTTTTGGGACACCCTGTAGAGGCACAGAATAATAAATACTCAGATTAATGGCGACACAACAACATTTTCTTTTAAGAAAAGACAGCACATCGTAACTGAATTGATGGAAATGACATTTATTTCAAGCAAAACCTTTTTTTTTTCAAACAAAAGATTAAGATTTCTAATTAAAGCTTTTAATCGAAGAAAGCAAGTGGATCAAGATTTGTGACATAAAATTTCATTTGGAAAACCAAGGCACTGTAAAACCAAATTTTCACACCTAAGAATTTGAGTTAAAATCCAAATTGGTCGATCAAAAAACAATTAAAAAATAATGGCTTTAAAGCCTAATGAACTATATATTTTGAAAAATAAGTTTCAAAGCAATAACAATTTCTTGCTCAAAAGTATATAACGTCCCCTAATTTGAAACAAATCAGCAATAAAAAAATCCCAAGACTTACAAAACCACAGCCACAAACCATTTAAATTTAAAACGAAGTGAAACTCAAATTTTGGAAATGCTATTTAAAATCCCGAATTTTTCAACATAAAATTTCAGATTGTGACACGAAAAACCTATATTATATTATATTATTAAATATTCCCTGGCATTATTAACTTATAATCGCTAATGCCATGTTCTAACGTCCCTAGAGAAAAATCCGACAATCACCGCAAAAAGTGAGGTTGCGGTATTTTTGTCATGTTTGTTGTCAGATCTAAGAACAATTTCCCACTAACCCAAAGTAGGGGTCCGCTCCCTGATTTTTTTGTCAGGTGGGTTTTGAAGGTTTAAGGGACGTTGGCATATAAAAGGAGTGAGCTTTTAAAGGTCCCTAGGGCAATTTTTCTGATCATGCAAGACGAATGGACCAGGGTCGATGCGGAATGATTCAAGCATCTTCAATATATTCGGGAAAGACTTCAAGCCATCTGGCCAGACGGCAGTTTTGGAAGCGATGTAGATGTGTTGCTCATACAAGAATGGATTATCCCTTGGAAACTGGTTGCAATCATGGGAAACCAAGTAGTCTTTGTAGTCGGTGTCCAGGATGAATTGCTTAGCTGGCATATTATCTGAAAAAAATAAAAGAATAATTCAGAAGGGTTTCTGTTGATATTAAATTCACGGACTCTATCATTTAACACTGGGCTTATTTGAATTGGCTAGAAGATACAGAGTTCATCTGATGTGTATTTTAAGGGACAACCAGGGCAAGGAAGGTCCCTTATTCATTGTCTTCAAGAAAATTTGTTGCATCTTTTAATGGTGGAGGGGGTTGGGATACATGATTGGATCTTTATTTATACACCGATGTGATAATGAGTTTGTGTGTTTGTGCACTCAAAAGGTATACATGTATTTGAACTAAGTCATAGAATGCTGCATCGAAGCGTAAAAGCAGTCAATCAGGAGGTCACGCCAACATGTGTTATTTTCTTGTACACGAGAAGACAATACAGTCGCTGTGACCTCAATAGCTGGTCGAAAACGCTCTGGGAAATGTCCTGATTTGAGGTCCAAAATACTTGAATTCATTATAAAATCATGTATTATTGTTGAGGAATGTCAACTTCATATCTAAGTTGGTCTAATATGACGTGAAAGGGTGTTTGGCGGTTAAAAACAACGAATTAAAAGCGACGAATTTTAAGTTTTGAAAAAGCGTGGTCTCTGAAGTTATAGAAATCTCACCAAATTTTAAAGCATCCCAAATCATAATTGTGTGCTACAAAAAAGTCTGTGTACGTGTTACTCTATCTGTTTTAAGAAAGCGAAGACCACTGAAAATGTATAACCTTACATATTACTGGCATCATGGAATTGAATTCTCATTATGCTATAACGTGGGCCTGGTTTCCATCGATTTTAACTGCAGACGTGTGCAGGGAATGTGGACAATGGCAAGGTCGTTTGCCTATTGTATTTGTGAAAGCCCATGTAAAATGACCCGTCCAACAATTTTTAGAGTGAACAATAGTACTTGGGTGACCTGCCGACTAACTGAAAGCATAAGTGAATTTATCTCAAGCAGATGTTGTAAGGTTGTGAGATCCTCCTATTGTGTCGGTTGTTATGTAGTTATGCATAGGTGCTTTAGTTGTGCCTTTTCCAACCGCTTTTCGAGTTGTTGCATTTCGTTGTAAGTAGCCGTCCTTGTAGGATGTGTCTCGTTGTTCATGTATGTTTTTTTCCTCTCCCTTATGGATGTGAGTCTTTCATATGTTTCTTGGTGGTTTGACCCTTTGTTTTCGCCCTTTATTTTTCTCTTCTTTTATTGGATTATGTTTTGTTATTTTGATCAGATAACCACATTTTTGACAGTTAGGCACTCCTTAAGTTATAAATGAACTTGTAAATCCATACAAATTCTTAAATTCTGTGTTATCAATATGAAAAAAAGCTTAAGGGATTGTTTGTGGTTTAATAAGTTAGAACGGATCATCAAGTACGATTTGAAAGTGTAATAAGCGAAAATCAGGCTTACATTGTACCTATGCTTCATGTATTTCTAACTAGTAACGATCTTGTTTTAAAATATCTATCGGTCAGCAAAGTGACACTATAATTATCATTGATAATAATGTAAAGAATCTATAGGACACACTATAATAAAGACTAAATGGTCAGTATATAGAATCCAAGATATCCCGCAGACACATGATTTTGTCTATTGACTTTTCAAGTCAGAACGCGTCACCAATTCTACTAAGACCAAAAAGTAATAGTTTGTCTTAGCTCCCGCTTCTATTAATAAATTAGATTATTAGCGCGTAGCACTACGCGGCTGCGATGTTTGGGTTTTTTTCGCATCGAGCCTTTTGTGCACAGTAGGTCTTCAAGTACTGATGTGTCAAACTTATCCAAGTTTTTTTTTTCATGTTCACCTGAGGTTAAAGAGAATTATTTAAACACTTGTGGAATTATGCATATGTGTAAAATGTTATTATTTGGCAGAGCGACAACTTGGAGTCGGATAAGTCAAAATATTGCCCATAGTATTGAATCAATCATTCCACACACATTGCGTCAAGTTATCTCAGTTCTATCATAGTTAAGCTTCTGGAACAACTTGTGGATTAACTTCTCTAATTAATTAACAATTAAATACTTTCATTGAACTTCTACTTATTAAATACTTTTTCGGTTAAACGAAATAATGTCCATAATTCGTCATTTGAAAACATATCAATCAAAAATTTAATTACTATTATATTAAACTTCCACAGAGAAGTTCGTCTTACACGTATACGTCCTAAAAAGTTGTGCAAGCAGATAAACTCCAATTAAAAAAAAACACGCAATCCTGGTATTTCATCTCATACGGCACATAATTATACCCTTGTGTATAATGAATGCAAATACCATTGTAATCCACCCATGCAAACCAGAGATATAAAATATTGTTAAAGACTAAGGCCCGTATTCTCATACGATGTTTAAACATCCGCTAAAATAAACGTAATTCCCAAAGTATGGGCAACTTTAAATGTCTAAAAACGTTGTTAAAAGCCGACTCAGAGATTTACTGAGGAGGGCGCCCTCAATTTCCAAAAAAATCGTGTTTTTTGCATGTACATAATGCTTGTCCATATACTAATCACTGTGTGAAATTGCTAAGCTTAAATCGAATTCCTTCATATAGAAAATCACAACTTTGTTATAAAATTCCGGATCCGGAATTTTTGTTATACACAGTATCATATGGGACGTAATACTACACATAAATGTTTACTGCATCAAAACGAAAAATCCGATTCATCTCAAAGTTCGGAATTGTGCATTTTAGGCTACTATCTTTAGTTCTAGTTGACTATTTTTCATTATTACTCAAAAAAATAATATTTCGAAATCTCTGAGTCAGTTTTTAAACTTAGACTTGATCCGGAGGTATTTTAAGACGTGTTTAACTTCGCAATTTCATCAAGTGTCTGATATTTTCAGCTAAAAAGATACTCGTGGTTTCTATTTTTCTTATCTTTTTTTTTTGTCCGAGTCAGATGATTTCTTCTTGTCCATTTTCCCTATACAGTTCTATTTTAATGCTCGTGTACATAATATCAAAAGGCCTACATGTACAGGTAGTAATTGCAGCACAGCGACATACAGTAAAATAGGCCCGGTGTTTTTTTTTTCTCCATCGCTGAACAAATTCTAAAGCTTCTTGCACAACGCGACATTCTTTAAATTTACCCGTCCTTGCATAACGCGACATTCTTTAAATTTACCCGTGTATGTCCTTTGTAGTATTAAACACTACGGAAGGCATTACTGATTATATTGTTATATAACGCGCACGAAATTTTATAAGCAAAGAAAAGTTACAGATCGGTGGATGATATTTACGGCGTTTAAATATCGTGGTTAGATAAACGACTTGTTTAAATATTTAACCTGGGTTATTTTTAAAGTCTGTGTTTAGCTAACCATAGTTTAGACCTAACCACCGTTTATTTTAAACATCGTTTGAGAATACGGCTCTATCTGATTTTTACCTGTTCCAATGTTATTTTCACAATTAGTGATTATCAGGTAGTTTCAAGTCTCAATCGTGTGCATATGATAAGCCCAGAACTTGAATATAATCCAATGCAATGCTGAATCTGAACAAAAATCTTAATATATGTAAACCCATATTAACTTTTAAGCTGGCAATAGTATATTCATTCTAAAGGGTTGAAATGTGAAATGTCATTGTCGGGGGGGGGGGCGAGAAAAGGCCAGAAAGATCGTATCTGTTGTGTCATTGGGTTTGGGTAAAATAGATGCCAGACGAACATGTTCCTGCCGATCAAATGACGTTCATGTCACTAAGCTATGATATATAAAGAACAAGTTTATATATTTATCAAAATGATATTTATCATGAAAACTAATTGCGCAGTTTAACAAAATAAACATGAATAAACGGCTTTGTATGTTGTATAAACATACAAACATAAGTTTTTATTTGTGCTAATCATTTGGAATGAGACTGTAAGTGTAATCATTACGTGTTTATTATTTCTAATGCCCATTTCCCATTGATAAATCTGAAGAAAAAAATAATATAACTGTGTGCCATGAATACAGCAGTACATTAAAAGTGTTGGAAATCGCTCACCCTACATATCCGACAGCGGAATGGGCAAAATATTAACTATAAACCTCATTGGAATGTGAAAAACAGATAGCCTTAAATAATGCGCCATATCTGGGCCTTAGGCAGGTGGATTGTTATGAGATTTGCACAATTTATACAATGTAATATTGATAAAGACTTTCCATGAAAATATTTATCAATACAGACTGTCCCCCAAAAAATATACAATCAAAGATTAATTTTTTGGCCATGAGAATCTTTTAATGAGTGTTCCAGATTTCATTAAATTTTTAGTTGGTGTAATTTGGGGTCTGGTTCAGGAGTTATGGCTAATTATCTGAGACAGTTGAAAAACCTGTTGGGCCAGTTTCGGCTATCCTGATATCAACAAATTTGCCATTGAAAATCACCTTCAAGACATTCTTTATTGGAAATTAAAATAAAAAGTAGGTATAAAGTGCTGCTTCTTGTAATATAACATAATTTATAACTTTATAATGTCGCAATTGCTAATAAATACATGTATCATTGGGAAATTCAATTCCAAACAGTCTTGTTGTCTCAGCTTACTCCAGGTTTCAGCTGAAAGTAGAACCATAAAACACCCTTGTTGAAAGTAAACTGAGACCTTTGAACACAACCATCCCTTCTTTCCTTCATTGCTCTTTGTTGAACACTGCTTTCTTCATCATATTCCTCCCTGGCATCTTGGAGGCAGTGGGGAATAGGGGAAGGGTAAATTGTCCCTCCACATTAGAGCATTGTCCACACATTTGTCCCTCAACAGACTTGTAGACTGTTACATTAGTTTCAGCAGTCAAATTCCCCAAATTTCCATGAATTCATGATTATTGTCCCCCTGAGTGTGAGTCCCTGATTTCACCCACAACATAAAAATTGCTGGTGCGTTCACTGAAAAATAATATATTGATTAGTTCAATGCATGATAATACATTCACTCTGATCTGTACAATATTCTTTTGTTTGAAAAGGGTTTAATACCACAATGACGCTACACGCCTTATACCTTTAGTTTCTTGAACCTTCAGATGAAACTGGCCCAGGTGCTATTTTATCCTTTGTGTTCAACTGACAAATCTCCGCTTAGGGTCCATCAAATTGGATGGAATAAAAGCGAGGATTTAGCTTAGGATCTTGTCTAACAAATAAAGTCAAAATATCTGGCAAAACGCACAGTTTATATTTTTTATAATTTTTAGTTTGTTTGTATAGTTTTTATTGGGACAGTCTGTATTACATATTTTCCATGAAAACAAAATTTACAGCTTAAGCAGTTTTCGGGAAATTTTAGTTAATCTGCTTGCACAACTTTTTTTTGGACAGCATGTATTTTATATTCCTAAAAGCACTAGATCGAAAGTTGAAATAGAAAAAAAAATATCGCATTGGTCGTATAGCTTCTTAGCCAAAAGAAACTTTTAGACCACCAACATATCTTTTGAAACATATGGAAATTACAGAATGAGTCTGTTAGTGTTACTACGTTGTTAGGCATCCAATTGGAAACCGTAAGTCCACAAAATATGTAATCTAATGATAATCTTTGGCATCTTTACAACAAAGTATAATTACGCCTTAGTTCTTTGCATATCTTATGGTAAATTATCATGTAATAAGGTACATTACACGTTCAAAAAAGGAGAAACGTGTGAAAGTTGCTGTATTTTTATGCCTTCAGTAATGCAGTGATTTCTTTTAGTACAGTGCAATTTCTCCCCTGGATGAAAACATCTTCCTATCTCGTGAAACTTATGATTGTCACTAACACGCCTGCTATAGAGTGCTAAAATGTTTTGTCCAAACCCGCAACCACTCCCTTATCAGTAGCATGTAAGAACGCAACGGCAAGAGCGAGCTGGACCAAACCCACTTTATGAGTACTTACGGTAAGTATCTATCCAAATAGAAGCATCTGTTTCATTTGGTAACAAGAGGAAAAACTGGGTTGACTTCGTTTCGCCGTCGTCGTAATCAATGCCCGTAAGGTTCACACGGACTCTGCAGGTATCGCTTCCTGGATTGGCATCTTGGTAATGTAGTTGATTACAATGGCGATCAAGTAGGGTTAAATCAAAGTAATGTGCTATCGTATACCAAGGATCTCCGTACAATCTTGTGACGTCGAAATTTTTCATGGGAGTTACTTTTGGACACGGTCCAAAGCCCCATTTGCTGTACCGAAAGGGTAAAAATGAAAATAATTCACTTTGGACTGATTGAATTTCAGCTGCTATGAATATCGTCGCGATGACTAAAACTACTTTAAATTCCATTGTGCATGAGCCGATATTTCGGATGAAGTGACCAGCAAAGAATTGTAGTGTAAATACCAGAGTTTAGGTGAAAATGATTGGGTTTGGATTAGGTTTTCTTGCTTTCATTTAAATCCTCCGACTAAACATGCAGGCAGTTTTGCTAGACCACGTTTGCATTTCCGGGGGGTTTCACAATAAAAGATGTAAGCCGTGCGGTCAATGCTTTAGTGACTTTATGTTATTCTTTATAATTTGCAATTTATAATTTAAAAATAAATCTGCGGGTCACTTTGACGGAAACGATCAGGACGGCCACATCGCGCAGGTGAGTAGCCATTCTCGCAAGAGCGAAAGGGTGAAAAAAGGGCTGATTTAGCATGTTTTGTTCCCTTTCGAATATCCCTAAAGAAATCCGAGGGGTCCTACGCTCCTTCAAATAGCGATTTTAACAAAACCAAGCCCAGTATAGTACAGTTAACTAGGTTCAGCTTACATTATCTTTCTTTAAAGCAATATTAGCACATTTTTTTGAAGAGCGCCCCCAATTTTTCAAAAAAATTGAGATTTTTACACGGTTGCATTGGTAATTGGCTAGTAAACCATACCTGTGAATGGTTACGCTCGAAAATGTCTGTGTCTCACAAACGAAGCAATTTTGTAATTATATTAATTATTATGGGGATCCCGATAATAATTCAACGGCTGCTGGAAACGGCATTCCAATGGGAAATAGCGCCATGTACGTGTGCACGCTCATCCATTAGTTGTTTTATTGGTTCAGGCAAATCAAGTTAGAGGTTATTTTCTCGAGGTGGCACTATTTCATCATGGACGGACATAAACCTTAGCATTTCCAGCTCTGCCGTTAAGTACAATCTAGGATCCCAATTCTAATTACAAAAATCGCTCATTTTATGATAAATACGCATTTTTGAGCATTCTCGTTCGCATGTGTAGTTTTTCTAGACAATTACCAACATAGCTGTGCAAAAATATCAAATTTTGAAAATCGGGGGCGCTCTTCAAAAAATGTGCTAATATCGCTTTACCTACAACAAACTCGGCAGCCTATTCAGGTTGTTATGGGCGTTTGTTGTTAGCTGCCGTCTACAGGCGCGAACTATCAATTTATTTGTAATGTACGCAAAGGGGTTAAGGTGTTCATAGAGCCCCATTCTTGCCATCGGGGAGAAGGGTTGAACGCATTATTCGGGAATCAGATAGTGTTACTCAATGTCAAGGTGATGCACTCAAGGTAATGCGCTACAGCACCCATGCTTGTTTTCGAGCGATTTCGTAAAAACTGGACAAGAGAGAATATTTTGACTAACGCACTAGAAACTGATTCGGTGTAGTTATCGTTCCAATAGATACCAGAAATGTCATGTCCGTAATGATTTACAAACAATCTTTCTCGCCCCACGGGAATAGACAACTTGCGTTATTCGAGCATGATGGAATTCAATGGCAAGTTAAAATAACTGGATAGCTAGGCCTTTCTGTGTAGTGTACCATGCCAGATGGCTTATATACTGAATTTTGTGCGCAATAACCATTGGTAAATGAGTGGTTTGTTGTGAGATGTAATGGTTACATAAACAGTTTTTCCATGGTCAACTTACAATGAAAAGAATTTGGAAAGAATGAGAAAAATGAGAGAAATTCGTATCCTGCAAAAAATCATCTCCTGTCACGTTAAATAAACACATTTAGGTGCCTTTAAATGAATTGGATTTTGCCGCATAACCCCGCAGGCCGCGAGCAAGTGGCGGTAAGCATGCTAAAACTAAAACGGGGAGCAGTCTCCTCATACAGTCCACGGTAAGGGTATTTAGCCAGCTGACTATGTTTTCAGTTTGTAGACTTATGGACCCATCTTTTCACATTCATGCGGGACCAATTGAATATTAATTATTAACGAACAATATACAGAGTTGAATCTTAAAAAGGAATTTTATTATGGGAATAACAGTCAATTTTGGGAAAAAAATAAAGATTTTGATGACGTCACGGGAATGATTGGTTTATTATTTGCTTCGGGGGACCCATTCGGGAAAAAATGGGTACTATCCCTCATTGGAAAAAAAACACCGATTATCGTTATCGTACGTCGGGTTTGAATCAGTAGGGAAAAGGTAAATGTTGTAATGTTTAGACACATAATAAACGGTGTCTTTTGGAAAAAATAATAGCACTTTGCGCAGAGGGTCATGTACAGACCTTGATTAACATCGCGGATATAATATCGGTCGCCCCCGAAGAGCAAACTGATACTGATACCTGACCGTGGCATGGTACCGGACACGTGACACCAACCTAGTCATCTCGTTACCGTTTATAATCACAATACGGCAAAGCAGCAAGCATCTGTATCTCCGTTGTCACAGGCGATAATCGATCAAAATGTGAGACTATACATGCGGTTCTGTAGTAAAGGACTAGTTTCAATGCATTTGAAGGCGTAGTAAAGACTATTTTGCAATGCAGTTCAATTCATAGTGTGGTACTTTTCAAGGAAGTGACTATTCGCCAGACTAGTCCGGCGACTTAATGTTGTGAAATCTATTTACCGGACAAAGTTATGCGGGCGCTATTTACATAGTATATCTATCATATCACAATAGTGATATGATCGCGTTATTCCGCAAAAGCTATGGAGGATTAAAATCAATCAACACCCACATCTCCTCGCTAGTGTAGTGGATACGAGCATCGATTTATAAGGCAGGTCTCACAGGTTCGAATCCCAACCAGGACTTTTTCAAATAAATGTATTGCAGTATTATTTTAGAGTAGGCAAGGGCTATGCAGACTGTCGTGCACACAATTTTAAATTGGCTATACTACATCACAATACCACAGGCTTATCAGTAAGTCATAACACCATAGTCGTAAACACCACTCAAATTGGAAATTATGCTACAGCCATGCAATAATAGGCCTACGCAGTGTAATTAATCACTACATTTGTAAGTTGTGCTAAATTACTCACAGTTAGGGCCCCAGGCCCACGTCGTTGCACTGTTTCATCGTCACTGCTATTAAAAGTTCACATCAATCATGCGTCTGTTAATTACCGTGCATAACCAAAAAAGCCAGAAAACTTCCCCTGCAAAAAAGTAATCTCTATCAACATAAATCCCTTGAACATACGCGCATGGCTTTACAGAGCTATGCGCTCTGATACACTCTAATATCAAAAAAGCCCTATTATTAAGACACACGGTAGTGTGTCCACCAAGTTTTAAAAATAACACTAAAAAAAAACACCAAAAAAAAACAGTCAAAAACACTTAAAACAGCCAGTATAAAACGACCACACACCGGAGTATATTAAAAGAAACAAACTTACCTTGGTTGACCCGCGTTTGACGCGAAATAGCACTAGGTGGCAAATCATCAATCATCCACTTAAACCGCTGCATTACACAACCAGAGGCATGTATTTCAACCCACAAAAGTATATTGGACACATTTCATGTGCAAATATGAAATAAGAAAACGGAAACGATGAATTAGAAGTACTTTCACGCGGTCACTTATAATGATTATTTAGTGGAAAGTGCGAAACTCTAACAAGTGTCTCAGACCTACAGCCTTTATTACGAAATGGATAGTAACCAAACTTAATACATAATTCTAGTTATCCTAATGATGTGCCTTTTAGTGATAATATTGAAGATAATTCCCTCTTATGCCAAGCAAATGACGTTTAACGGGTTTCTTTTGTCAACATTACTAGAACCATCACTTGTATCATATCCACAATTTGCCGAGGATGCAATAAGCTCCTTCGTGGCCGGGCGGTCTAAGCGTTGGACGTTATGATTGTACTTTTGGATAGTCTCTTGTGGTCGGGTTCGAGTCCGCGGTAGCCCACGACTTCAGCACATAAAATTACACGAGAGTAAGATCATTTTCTTTACTACGGTCACCTTGGCCATTGAAGTTTATCGATGGAAGTATAATTCATCTAAGTTCAAACATTTCCAAACATCTCACCTTCTGATATATAGATTTCGAGTATTCAGTTATTGTCCAGATCAGGCAACATCAAGAGTTTCGGGGCAGTTTGGTTTTACATTAAATGCATCTCATAAAAATAACAAATGGGATTTTTTTAAATATATATCAAAACTGTTACTTGGGACGGAAATGAGACCACAATTTATAAAATAATCACTTGATGTTGAGTTTAAAATATTATAGAATCGAAAATCATAAAAAAAAAAAAAAAACCAAAAAAAAAAAAAAAAAATAACAAACCAGTGAAACTTATCAAGAAAACGAGCATTATAAATAATTCGAGAAAAAGTATGTGAGCAGTCGTTTCAAGCAAACAAATCTACATGTGCACATTTCAGGAGCAAGATATGAATTAAGAAAAACGGAAACGACAGTTAGAACTGTTTCAAACGGTTATTTAAAACGATAATTAGTGGCAAATAGGAACTTAAAAAAAAACGGTCTCACAGGAAAAAACCCTACAGCCTTTATTAACGAAAATGAATATTGGAGAAATTTAGTACATTATTTATATTTATTCATCATGAGGTGCCTTTTTACTGCCAACATGAAAATAATGATAGTGGTGTGCAAAGAACATTATGCTACGGATTCTTTTGGTTACATTAATGATCCAACACGTACTAGCATATACAACAAATCAAATCTTGTTCTGTAAGCTTCATCCGTGGCGCAGCGGTGTAAGCGATAGACATGATAGATTAATTTGGGATAGTCTGTTGTGTCAGTTCGAATCCGCATGTGGCCCACCACTTCGGCATATGCTAGGATTTCAATTCTGGTGGGTACATTATCTTTAATTTTGGTTATGTAGGCTGTACAAGGATGCCTTCTCTCGGTTCTTTTACGCGGTTTTCCAGGAGTTTTTTACCAGTTTAAAGGTTTATGAGTGATGCTGAATGGCATCTTTTAAAAATTATAAGCTAGAAATTAACAGGTGGTTTCCTTACTTGTAATAGCAATAGAATTGCTACGTGGTATCTTGGTAAAATAAGTCTTACTGAATGCACAGCAGTAACTCATTCTTTTCTTTTAAAACGTAAAATAAAGAAAAGGAACTAAAATACATTTCCACAATTTTATGGCCCTTTTTAATTTCTATTCTTGTGAAAAGGCCTAAAATTGCATAACTTTACAATCTGAATATCTCACTAACTGAAGGACCCTCACTTCCCTGCTCCTCTACTTTGTCTCTCTATGCTTTTCTTTCCTCCTCGCAATTTATGGGTTATCGTTCCCTTCGACCTCTCTTTTCGCGCGACGTTCCCTCCTTTCCTTATCTCGCCAAATCATGGACCTTCCTTTTCTTCTCACTGCTCTACCTTCCCCTCTCCCCCCCCCCCTAACTATCACTCTCCACTCCCTGTTCTTCTTTCCTTCCTAGAAGCCCCCCTTTTTTTCTCCCGTTCCTTCTCGTATTACCTTCCACGTTTCCACTCTCCTACTCCTTTCTTGCCCGAAAAAATGTCGAAAAAGCACTGAACATTTTAAGTATAATAAGTATATTATATAATATCAATTTCATAGCCCATGGACTTCAAGCTCTTTCCTATTTTATTATCAAGGTTAAAAGGCAACATGACAACCAAACAATTCCTGATTTACGAGAAACAAAAAAAAAATCGACTTCGAATACTTTAATTATAACAGTGTTCATACTGAAATTTGAAAATATTATAGATTAATAAATAAATTCAACAGTGATTAATAAATATATTCACTCTTTCAAACTTCCTAAACACTTTGCTTTACTTAATAGTTAAATAACACACCACGTTCCCGGTCGACAGCGATACAACAGCAACGTATGTAATAATCACTAAAGTGTATAAACTGTCGCAGACCAGGATTTGTCTTGAAATTGACCAACTTCTAATTGCCACAGCGATTTAATGTTCACAAAAAGAAAGGGAAATCTACCAAAAAAAACGTGCAACGTAAAAAAACACCAAGTTTTAAAAAGAGTACGAGCCATATATAAGTTAATATATTAAAGATAGCACCAAGTATACTCAAGGCGTCTGCCCCATTGGCAAAATTGGTCCATTTCTTCACAATGTTAAAAGAAAAATGCCCCTTTCCCACTATCAACCTCCATAAAGCCTAAATATAAATTCATAGATTTCATGCTAGAGGCGCTGATGTAAATACCGAGTTCAAAAAAGTTGCTTCTTTGAGGCAACCCAAGAGCAGCGGGAACTTCCTTTCGTCTTTAAGTACTCTTCTTCTACCAGATGAGAGAGAGAGGTCTCTGAATCATTGGAATAAGACCAATCTCCCAACAATAAGAAATCAAGCAAGAAAACAAACGTAACTAAGAAATATAAATTAAAACGTATTCAAGTCCGAACAAGACGGCCTTTACACAGAACTCGGAGTACTAATTCCAAACTAAACTGCCAATGAACCTTAAACGAGAACAAGTGCAGTTGGAAGGATTAAAATCAACAAATTGGGTCTAATGATGATGGTTCCTTTAATGAAATATGGAAGTTCTCAACAAAGGAATTCGGAAAAGAAGAAATGGGACCAAAGTTTGCCAATGGGGCACACGCTAGGTATACTTGGTGCTCTCTTTAGATTTATTAACTTTATATGGCTCGTACTCTTTTTAAAACTTGGTGTTTTTTACGTTGCCAAACGTTTTTTGGTTTAGTAATTATATACACCCAAAACCATTGCAATCTGGATTTCTTAAAGTACAGACCATTGATGGATGAAAATTAGAAATTTCAAACCTGATAATTTTGATTTTTGTTTTCAAAGTCAATTGTGCCAAAGAAGTCTATGGACGTGATCCCAGTCTTTATATTTAAAAATAAAAAGAACCTAGACTGAATCTACCTGAAAGTTCAGTTACGGCATACCCTGGCCTTGTGGGACAGCTTTTGCTGGATCAAATCCCGGCTGTAATTTTGTAAAATACCACCGAGCCACGTGTCGACGCATCGATGCCAACCTTCGAGCACGCTAGGTGCCTTGGTCACTGCGGTAGCGAGGGTGCTTCCCGACGGACTAGCACCGTTTATGACCGTTCTATGGGGGCATATGCCTTCTGCTACTGTCAAAATGGCGACCGATGGGACGATGAACCTCAAAATTTGTGACCAGATGCTTACTTGACTGGTGATATACTTGCATGTGAAGGAGAAAAATGAAAAATTGGATATAAAGCCATCTCATCTACATTTGAGTGATTGTCTTCAGTATTTATAAATACATCCCCAAACATTGAAATAGTTAAAGAAAGAACGTTCATGGGTACGAGCTTGTGTGAGATGAGGACGATTTCAAGAGCGTACCTATCACCGCGATCTGTCATACGACTGATTGGCCTGGGCCATTCGAATGCCACCTAGCAACAAAGGGCAAAAAAAGCAAAAAGCTCGCAAGTACTCTAAATCCTAACTTCTGTTAACGCAAGATGAATGACCTTCACAAACTGCTGTTTTAGCATGCGGCTGAAGACGCGATTTGACAGTATTTATTTGAATACCCCTTTTATTTCTGTTATGACAATCCATAAGGTAGCTCTGGCATTTTAAGTATTTCCAAAAAGTTATAGTCCACGGTAAACGAAAATGCCATTTGCCTGCTCAAGCCATTCCCAAAATCTTGAAAACATAATGAAAAAGTGCACGCTGCAAATTGATAAAATGGCAATGTGACTCTGGAAAATTCCAACACAATCCCAGTAACTATTACTTGTTAAAAGTACATTTATCGGAAGTCGGGAAGTTCAAATCAATTTCCCTCTACACGATACTGTTTAGGCGAAGTATGATCACCTCAGACAACTGCCCTTTTTATAGGACTACGACCTTTCCACGATATTCCACCCCAAAGGAGGAGTGAAATACCTTATTATCAACAGTGGGCTGAAAAAGCTGCTTTTAAAATCAAAATGTGTTATCTATAAAACTGACTGATGTGAAAAAATTGTTACAACATCCTTAAATCTGCTGTTCAAATACGCCCTTTTCCTTTCCTTTGGTAAATGGTTAATTGTGGACTTGAAGTTCATGGTGATATGTTCATGGAAGACACTGATCAATCAAGTAGTGTGGCGATATACACATCATACACATATCATAAAACAGTATAAGAATCATTCCATAAAAAGTGGTAAAATATTTTAATCCAACTTTATGAGCAACAGTGTAAAAGCAAATTTCTACTGAAAACATGAAGGTGTCAATAAAAAAGTAACACTTATAACTTAATTTACACATGTTTTTTTTTTCAATCAAGTTATTAACTTTGTCATTTACGAAAGTCTAGAAATTAACATTTTCGGTAATCTACCAGGTTATCAATGTAACAGTGACAAAAAAAAAACATGAAGGGCTTTGAAAATGGGTTTGTGTAAAATAGTAATATAGCAACAATAAGAATCATGGTTCTAGAAGCTTCACAGGAAAAATAGAATCAATTATAAAATTGATAACTTAATGGTAGGGGGCGCTTTTACGCGTATCGGACAGACTTGACTAAAAGGCTATATCTGGTCATGAATATTTAAATCTAAATGACCGTTATTGGAAAGTACACTGTTTTTGCAGAGGAGTTAATCCACTAACCCGACGGATTTTGAAGTCAATAATTTATTCCAAAATTATCAAATACTAAGATTTATTGAGCGAAGGTTTATAACAGGTGATTTTGCCACTGGGACCGAGGCTGCCCTAGAATATGCCCGTAAGAATTCCATAAATTACCGTTTGGAAATCCCAAATGCCCAAATCGAGCTGGTCGTGTCCTGCCGAAGCCAAAAGTAAGCGAATGGGGGGGGGGGGGGGGGGGTGGGGGGTCTGGAGGCTGTGCTTCGACTTAGGACCAACAAAACTACACGACAGGCAAGTAGCTATAGTTTTAGAAGTATCATACATGTACAACATCACGGCCCTATAGTTTGGACAGGTTTCCAACGTTATGCAACCGGGATTTCCATCACAATAATAAGAAAAGATATATCAACGATCGCAAGATTAAGCTATATTTATGTTTTGAAAATGAGAATGTCAATTGACTGGCGTTTTATGTCGCTGTAAATTCGGAAACCTCGTACTCATTTGTACAGAGAGTCGTAACTGTACATACACAGAAGAAGAAAACTAATGCCGCCCAAAAATCGACACAAGTCTATACCTTAACCTCCGTGATTAGACAGGCAGTTATCAATACGCAAAGGGCAACTCAACTCATCATGTAATAATTCATTTTGCTGGTTTCTTTAGACTCATAATTTTGTTTTTGACTCCTCCTCCTGTACATTTCTTTTTGTTTTTATTAAGCATGTAGAAATAAACATCTGGCTTGTACCCGTTTATTTAAATTAATAACTCAATATCAGCGTACTGATTTTTTCTTAAATCTTCTCCACGCAATATTAAAAACTACTGGTCCATATTGATTACTTATTACAACAATATAGTTCATTCGCAATGGTTTCTAAATTGTCATTGTTGGT